>JAXCGZ010019524.1:45000-49316 GCA_037179515.1 Halocaridina rubra
TGTACCTAACACCTGAGCATTGTTTATTACAGGTGATGGTAACGCGAGCAGTCAAAATGTGTACAATGATTGTTTTATTACATTAATCCTCTTGTCTAACACCGTGACTTGTGTATTACAGGTGGTGGTAACACTGGCAGTCGTGGGCTGTATATTATACACCCCCGAGGCCCGCCCAACACAACCCTCCGATCAGCCACCGACAAGAAACTCCAGTCGGAACACAGTTCGACTCCAAGGGCTTTCTCCGAATGCCCGTGGAGACCTTAACAGGGTATGGGACACTCAGCTCCAGAGGCAACGAACGAGAAAACCCCTCCAGCAGAATACCGTCAGCTTCTTTGACAGACCTGGAGGTGGTCGTTACATATATGGTTATGACGTGGGAAAGGATGGTAGGTCTCACGTGCAAGCTTCCGATGGCAAAGGACAGACGGTGGGGAAATATTCCTACACAGATGCCAATGGAAAGAATGTGGAAGTTCATTACGTGTCCGGTCCAGAAGGCTTCCGAGTGATCAGTAATAATCTTCCAGAGGAAACCGACGACGTCAAAAGAGCCAAAGAAGAATTCTTTAAGATCTATGAACAGACGAAGGCTCAACACGCTGCCACAACTAAGACCAATTCCAATATGGCCGATTTACTCGGGGCCTCTGCCGTACACTTGGGAACTTCTTCGGCAGGGATGATCTCCTCGATGACACCCATCAGAAGTAAAGGAGGAGCAGCAGCAGCAAAAGAGGAAGGTCACGGGGAAAATGCTATAGATGAAGGCAAAGGAGGAGGAGGAGAAGGCGAGGGTGAAGAAGGAGAGGAGAGAGGAAAAGAAAAAGCAGGAGAAGAGGAAGGTGGAGAAGGAGGTGAAGAAAAAGGTGGAGAGGTGGAAGGTGAGGAAGAAGGCGGAGAGGAGGAGGAGGGTGAAGAGGAAGGTGGAGAGGAAGAAGAGGAGGGTGAGGAGGAAGGGGAAGGTGAAGAAGAAGAAGAGGGTGAAGAAGAAGAAGAGGGTGAAGAAGGAGAGGAAGGAGAGGAAGGAGAGGAAGAAGAGGAAGAAGAAGAAGAAGAAGAAGAAGAGGAGGAGGAGGAGGAGGAGGAGGAGGAGGAGGAGGAGAGGAAGAAGAGGAAGAAGAGGATGAAGAGGAGGAAGAAGAATCTGAGGAAGAGGAAGAAGAAGAATCTGAAGAAGAGGACAGCTCCTCATCAGAAGAAGACAGCAGCAGCGAAGAAGATGAGGAGGAGGACAGTGAAGAAGAAGATGAAGAAGATGAAGATGAAGAAGAAGAAGAAGAGGGTGGAGAGGAAGAAGACGAAGAGGAAGAAGATGAAGAGGAGGAGGAAGAAGATGAAGAAGAGGAATCTGAAGAGGACGAAGAAGACAGTAGTAGTAGTAGTAGTTCATCATCATCATCATCATCATCTTCGGAAGAAGACGATGAAGAGGAGGAAGAAGAAAGTGACGAAGAAGAAGCAAGTGAAGAGACGTTACTTTCCAGATTCCAAAAAGATTTTGGAAAACGTCTGTACAAAACCACGATTCATTATCCAGGCAGCGCAGGCAGCGCGAACGCGATACAATAGCAATGGGAAATCCCAATCTAGGTCAAATTTTAACAATTCTTATAAACAACACAATATGCTCATTAGATTTAGGCATGTACAGGGACATAACTCTCGTAGACAACAGATATTAGCATTCGGCTTCAAAGTAACTATTTTAGTAAACACAATATTATATTAGCAATACAATGTATATTTCTTAATATAAACACAATATGGCGTTCGCCTCGTTCCTAAATGACTTGTAAAGCAACCGTAGAGAAAATACATAAAAAAAAATATAAATATGGTACTGTATAAGTATAGCCCACTAAGCAGCCTTAACAAAATGATCTTTAAAATACATCATGTTGTAGAAATTTAGAATGAAAAAGACTTTGAAATGTTCCCACTTACATATATAAAATACGTGAAATATATTTGGACACAACATGGTCACGTATTGAGAAGTCATTTTGAATGGTGAATAAAAGTAATAAATGCAAAACATATTTCACAGATACATGAGTTTATGAGTTAGGAATAAAACTCCCAAATAAAACTAGCTGCGGGAACTAACACGACTTGTATTTTCACTTCACAATCTATCATTTACTGCTTCGATTCACCAGCCAAAGATAGAGAATATATTAATTTTATTGCACCTTCTTAGAGGCAAGTATTTTGCGCTCTTCACTGCCTGAAAAAGAGATCCTTCTTGCCATGTTTCCTCTTCGTCTTCGCCTTCCCTCCAGCGGAAGAAGTCCTTTCAAGGGTCTCCTAAGGGCATTTTCCTCCTCCAACAGCCCTCTTTTCAAAGGATTATCCTCTATGAATAAGAATTTTCAACAACAGCCTTGCTGCTAACGGCCTTTTCTGGACCAGAAACTTCAAGCTCCTCTTTTCTACAACATCTGATGATAAAATATAAGACCCGCTGGTTTTGACCTGTGTCTCGACGATATTATATGGACTTTATATATATATATATATATATATATATATATATAATATATATATATATATATATATATATATATATATATATATATCCTAAATGCTACAAAGTATTTCTGTGGCTTCAGGAGAACCAAAAGATAAATGTAGCTCATATCAGGATTAAATACAGTCCCATCAAAGTTTCCTGAAGATATAAAAATCTAGTGTGTGTGTGTGTTTAAGGGAGATCTAAAATTCAGTTCAAAATACTATAAAAATAGGAAAAAGTATTTAAAACTCAGAAAAAAATTTAGACTCTTAATGAGTGCAAATGGAAAAATTATTTACTGAATAGCGAAAATTTCCTCGACACATTTCAAGAGAAAATCATATGTGCCATGATTATAACATGAAATATGTTATTCACATGTATTTGAGCATCTAAATGAATGGAATTACTGTAGTCTATAGTCTAGTTTATTGTGAATTTGCTTTTATGAAGTAGCAAACGTAACCTGTCGTAGCTTAATCATATCTTGAGTAAAAAAAATGTTGCGCTACTTCTAATATTCATTACTGACAGCAGAAAAATGACAGATGCATAAATTTCTTACTTTATCTATGCGCCTGTAAAGGGGGGTTTACACTGTCAAACGGTTCGTCGAACGCGGTTCGACAGACAAGTGTTTGAAGTGATGTTCGAACGTATGAACGTGGTATTTGGTTGTCGAACACGGAACGTGTTCGACAACCAAATACCCCGTTCACACGTTCGAACATCACTTCAAACACTTGTCTGTCGAACAGCGTTCGACGAGCCATTTGAGCGTGTAAACCGCCCTTATGTTCACACTGCAGAAAAAAAAAACTATTTTCCTAGTTATTGCAAAGTAAAATTATATGCAAAGAAATGTATTAATAAATATAAATTGGGAATTGTAAATGACAAATTTTTCAAAACAGCAAATTCCAGCTACGCACAAAACTGTAGTGAGATGTAATTTAAATTTATCTTCATATATTTCCAATCCCAAAATAGTATTTCCCAAAATAAAACATCCTTGCTTTGAACATACAACAGCAGATATATATTTTTTTCTTCAGTTTTCCAGATTATTTACGGCAAATTAAAAAGATTTATTATGACAAGCCTTTAAATTAAATAAGGAGGTCTTGAAAAGATTTACATCGTTTTTCATCTGTCAATAATGTATTGTAATATATATCTTATTACCCAAAAGTAGCCAAGATCTAGCGACTGTAGATGACCGCTGCTATACTGCTTGAGCGATATGTGTGTGACTAATGGAACAGGTCTTAAGTTGTACTCATGATAATATTATTGATTACCGGAAGAGCCAACCTGGCGCCGCTGACTACAAGACCTCTACACTCACTAAGCTTGTAGATCTTGTAGCCAGCGACGCAATTTCAGTTCTCCAGATGATCAGTGGTTCAAGAGTGAATGACAAATTCCTTGACTATTTTAATTACAAGTAAATAGGTCGTAAATGAGTCTATGAGGAGCTGAGTCAATGTCGTCTTCCCCACAGCGCTGTTGTACCCAATCTTCACCTGAGTTTCTCTATAATTTTATGCGTTTTTTACAGATTTTATATTTCTAATTTTAAGAATAAACGATACGTATCGAAAAAAATATTCATTTTTATTTTCCCTTAGTTTTTAAGATTATATTCCATATATTTTCATGCAATATTGGCTTTCCTTAAAACAATCATGTTCTTGAGAGACTGATGCCCCCAATGGTTAATAATGATGAATTTATGTGAGAAAAAACTAATTCGTAATTAATGAAAATGACATTCTGGCAAGAGGGCAAA
>JAXCGZ010019525.1:0-49258 GCA_037179515.1 Halocaridina rubra
AGAGAGAGAGAGAGAGACTACTGTAGAACGGAACGGAAATCGGATAAGCGGGACACGCGCACATACACACGTACATACAAACATATACCGTGTGACGACGCCGATCATCTAGCCCCAGCAATTCCCTCGACATTCTCTCTCTCTCTCTCTCTTTCAACATTCTATTCTACCCAATTCCCCAAACTACCTTTATCCCAGCCATCTAGGGAGGGGCACTGTACACAGTAATTAATGTACAGTGTTGCCTCACTTATCGCGGTAGTTTGGTTCCGGGACCCGCCGCGAACCAGGAAATCCGCGAAGTAGGATCCACCTATATGTACATAGATATTTTAATATATTTTTACGTTTACACTGTATAAACCCTCCCTGCACTGTTAAAAAAAAACCCTTTAAATTATAAATAACAGAAAGCAACGTAAATTTTTATGAAAGTGATAGATAAAATTACAGTGAATGAGGTGATAATGACGTGACATACATATCATTTACAATTATTTTTTCGTTTACGTACTGTATAAACCCTCCCTGCACTGTTAAAAAAAACACCCTTAACATTATAGATAACAGCAAGCAACGTAAATTTTTATGAAAGTGATAGGAAAACTTACCGTGAATGTGATGATGACGTGACTTACATACTAATTTACAATTATTTTTTCGTTTACGTACTGTATAAACCTTCCCTGCACTGTTAAAAAAACACCCTTTACATTATAAATAACAGCAAGCAACGTAAATTTTTATGAAAGTGATAGATAAAATTACGGTGAATGAGGTGATAATGACGTGACATACATACTCATTTACAATTATTTTTTCGTTTACGTACTGTATAAACCCTCCCTGCACTGTTAAAAAAATACCCTTTACATTTAAATAACAGCAAGCAACGTAAATTTTTATGAAAGTGATAGATAAAATTACGGTGAATGAGGTGATAATGACGTGACATACATACTCATTAACAATTATTTTTTCGTTTACGTACTGTATAAACCCTCCCTGCACTGTTAAAAAAATACCCTTTACATTATAAATAACAGCAAGCAACGTAAATTTTTATGAAAGTGATATTTAAAATTACCATGAATGAGGTGATGATGACGTGACACACATACTCATTTACAATTATTTTTTCGTTTACGAACTGTATAAACCCTCCCTGCACTGTTAAAAAAACACCCTTTACATTATAAATAACAGCACGCAACGTAAATACAAAAAAAATTAAAATACTGAAAATGTTTTTTTTCAATATTTTAATATTTTTGCGTATACCCATAAAATAAAATAATAATTTATAAAAAAAAAAACCGCGATAGAGTGAGAACGCGAACCAAGAAGCGCGAATAACCGGGGTAACACTGTATATAAACCAACAGACGTACAAACAATGATGAACCCTTAACAACAATATTTCATGTTTTAGTGGCAAAATAAAATTTAAATGAATATTTATTGTGCCCAGTAATGGATTACTAGAATTTACATGCTTTTCAATGGGAAAAATAAATCCAACCCAAGAACACTTATATATATATATATATATATATATATATATATATATATATATATATATATATATATATATATATATATATATATATATATATACACAGTGATCCTTCGCTCTATCGCGCTTCTTCCCTCGCGAATTCACTGTACCGCGATATTTTTTGGCAAATTTTGTTTTTGGGGGGTATATGCAAAAATATTAAAATGTTGAAAAAATAAAAATTTTCAGTATTTTCATTTTTTTATTGAAAAAAAAATTTCATTATTTAATTGGTAAAAAAAAATAATTTCCCAGCCTACGAATAATAAAACAGTAAGAAATAGTAAAAAAAACATAAATTTGAACATGTAACTCTGCACCATAGAAAGTACGATACCGGTATCAGCGTTTCTGAAAACGCAAAGGGTCACACCTACGTGAGCTAGCATATATTGAAATTTCCAGTAGTTTCATGACTTTATTGATAAAAAAAAAGTATTTCTTAGCCTAAGAATAATAAAGCAGTAAAAAATAGTAAAAAACATAAATACTAACAGTATTGCACCATGTAAAATACGATACCGGTATCAATGTTTCGGAAAATGAAAAGGGTCACACCTACGTGAGCTAGTACATATTGAAATTTTCATTATTTTATTGATAAAACAAGTATTTCCTAAACTAAGAGTAATAAAACAGTAAAAAATAGTAAAAAACATAAACTTAGATATATAACTCACAGTATTGCATCATGTGAAATACTGTCCGATAGCGTACAATGTATTGGGGTCGCACCTACGTGAGCTAGCATATACGTTAAAATTTCCAGTAGTTTCATGATTTTATTGATAAAAAAAATGTATTTCTTAGCCTAAGAATAATAAAACAGTAAAAAATATAGTAAAAAACTTAAATACTAACATTATTGCACCGCATAAAATACAATACCGGTATCAGCGTTTCGGACAAAGGCTTGCACCTACGTGAGATAGTTCATGGAATGCTATTGGCTGAAAGAGTGAGAGATCTGTATCATGGGGTCTGATTGGCTTTTTCATTGAGAATTGGTTCTCCCACCATCTTCCATTGTCTCTCCTCACTCGTTCAGTCTAACTCACGTGTGCGCCGTTCACGTTGTGCTTATTAATACGTTTTGCTTGTGATTTTTTTACTCGCATAATTTAACCTTTGCAATGCCTCCCAAGCATCCTTCATCTTCTAAGGCTTCTGGTAGTGAGCCTAAGCGGCAAAGGAAGATGTTAACCATAACAGATAAGGTGAAACTCTTAGATATGTTGAAAGAGGGAAAAAGGTTTACGGAAGTCGGCCGCTATTTTGGCCTCAATAAATAACAGCCGTAAAGCTGTTATTGGCTGCGGAATAATTTCCTCTGGCGTCTACAAACTCATTATCACCTCATTCACGGTAAGTTTACCTATCACGTGCATATAAAATTACGTTGCATGCTGTTATTTATAAAGTAAAGGGTGGTTTTTTAACAGTGCAGGGAGGGTTTATACAGTAAACGTAAAAATAATTGTAAAATACCTATGTACATGAGAATGTCATGTCATTACCACCTCATTCACAGTAAGTTTATCTATCACTTTCATATAAATTTATGCTTGCATGCTGTTATTCATGAAGTAAAGGGTGGTTTGTTAACATTAGAGGGAGGGTTTATACAGTTTATACAGTGTAAACGTAAAAATAAATTAAAATATCTATGTACATATAGGGTGATCCTACTCCGCGAAATTCCTGTCTCGCGCCGGGTCCCGGAACCGAACATTCGCGATAATCGAAGGAACACTGTATATACCTAGTTTGCTTTTTACGATTTTTTTTTTTTTAATGTGACACTGGGACAGGCAGAAACTGCTCTCATCAATAAAGGCCCGGGCATGAGAAAATACCAAGATAAAGGAAAAGAAAAAGGTTAAAGACAAAGTATAAATGAGGTAATGTCACACAAAGGAAAACGACAGGCAGAAAAATAACAGTCAAAGTACAGAGGACCCAGAGATATGGAGGACTAGGCTCTGAGATGACGATAGATCTGCTTTTTGAAGGATGAAAGGTCATAAGAATTAGGAAATACAGAAAGAGGAAGAGAGTTCCAGTGTCTGAAGGTAGATGGGAAGAAGCAGTCGCCGCACCGACCAATTCGCGAGCTACAAATCTCCACACAGTACCTGTGAGATGAGGCCGCTTGGCGAGTGTTACACGGCCTCAACAGTGGGGGAGGGATGCAACTCGCCAACTCATCAGAGCAGCGATGGAAGTAGTAGCGACAGAAAAGCGAAAGGGAAGATACCTTACGGCAAAGAGAGAGAGAATCCAGATTAGAAGTAAGTGTTTATAATCTGCGAAACTGGAATAATGCCCCCAAAAAATAATAGTAAAAATATACGAAATACTGTACACGAATAACGCCCATGCAAAAAAATTTGAAAAAAAAAATTCTCATTTTAGTAAATAATCGACTGCCTCGGAGGTACTTTTCCGCCAAGCTGCCATGTGCTTCAGTGTCTCTTTACCCAGCATACTGCATGGATATATCACTTGTTTTAACTGTGTTTGTGCTAAGGTTTGTATATCGTCAGGAAAAAAGCATGCGAGAGCGCATCAGCTGATACGGAGGCGGCAAAATGTTTGCAGATAGAGGTTCGTTTTCCCGCATCCTCCGCCTCTTCTACCGTTTAATGCAATCGGATATTATGAAGAGAATGGGAAAAAGCATTAAGAACAAACAGCAAACAAACTTACGATATAATATCGTCAGGGAAATAGCGTGCAAGAGTGCATCATCTGATACGGAAGTGGCAAAACGTTTGCCAATAGAGGTTCGTTCTCCCGCATCCTCCACCTATTCTACCGCTCAATGAGATCGGATATTATGGAGAGAATGGAAAAAATACTAAGTACAGTACATGGATGAGCATTAAGAACAAACAGCAAACAAGCTTGCGCTATAATATCGTCAGGGATATAGAGTGCGAGAGTGCATCAGCTGGTACGGAGGCGGCAAAACGTTTGCAGATAGAGATTCGTTTTCTTGATCCTCCTCCTATTCTACCACTTAATGCAATTGGATATTATGGAGAGAATGGAAAAAAGCATCAAGAACAAACAGCAAACAAACTTGCGATATAATATCGTCAAGGAAATAGCGTGCGAGAGTGCATCAGCTGATACGGAGGCCAAAAAACATTTGCAGATAGAGGTTCGTTTTCCCGCATCCTCCTCCTCTTCTACCGCTTAATGCAATAGGATATTATGGAGAGAATGGAAAAAAAGCATTAAGAACAAACAGCAAACAAATTTGCCATATAAAATTGTCAGGGAAAAAGCGTGCTAGAGCAAAAATGTTTATAGATGGAGGTTCGTTCTCCCGCATCCTCGTGCTCACCGCCACCATGCACGTCCCAGTGTATGCCTGTTGCTCACTGCATAACAGAGTGCATTAATTTGTTTACTGTACAGTAAATCTGTATATCTTTTATACTGTACACTATCTGCATGTTAATATAAATAAGTACAGGTCTTTCTGCTTTGCTATGTACTTATAAAATATGTTTATCTTATATCTTCGGTATATTGTGTCCATGTACGGTTGTGAAACGTATCTATGCCCATTATCATTGTTTCTATTGGAAAATGACTCGTTACATTACGCGATTATTATACAATATGCGGCACATTTGAGAACCTATCTTCGTGTTATTACAAGAACTAGGTGTATATACATATACAGTAGGTCCTCGCATAACGTTGTTCTGACTTACGTTGTTTCGCCATTACGACAAAGGCCAAAAAAGAATTAATAAATAAATTTTTCAACCTATTTGGCTGTTGCAGTAAATTCAAACTGCGTGCCAAAATAGTTTGTGGGAGCGGCTGAGGAATAGACAGCTAGCAGCACTGCTGTATTCATATTTATCATGTTAATGGTTTTATATATCTATTTGTTTATATTGAATTTAGAAAAAAAACATAGCTGAAAATACGATTTTATTCCAAATACAAAGCTAGCAAACACAGCTATATTCATGTTTATGAAGTTAATGGTTTTATTTATCTATTTGTTTATATATTTGGTTATACAGTAATTAAGGGTGATTATACTGAATTAACCATATTTTAATTTCTTTTAAGGAATTAAGATAAAAGGACAGTTACCTGCGAAACTGCGGACGCTAGATGCAATTCCTGGTCCTGTATCATATGGGAGAGGAGGGCGTGGTGCTCTATGCCCCTGCGTAGACACTGTAAGTGGAGGCAAAATGCCTTCTGGCAGAGTGGGGGGCCGACGACGTTGTCGTCTCCACTGTCTACTTAATCGGCCACCTCTAAAGAGTCTGGAAACAATAACAAAAACTTCTTCACTTGACCATCATGATTTCAAATCAGAAAGGCATAATGCCAAGCATAATGACATGGTTCATATATGTACCAAAACAGATAAATAAGAAGTTTGTATTAAGAGTTTTTAAAATAACTATAGCTTAAAGGTGTATCCCTCCTTCCCTTTTTGAAGATAGGTATTATGTTTGCATGTTTCCAGCATCTTGGAATCTCCCCTGATTCCAGCGACTTTTCAAATATGCTACTTAGTGCCAATGATATTGATATTGCATATGTGTGTATGTGTATGTGATTGGCTTTACGTCATGGACTCCCTTTTCTACTCAGGGCTAGGACGGTGCCACCTTGCAAAGGACTTTGTTTTTGGCAAGTGTAGCCATTACCCTGAATGACTGCCCTTTTTAACTTTAGATAGTGCTGGGCCACGAACCCTCGACTTGATGAATCAAAGTCATGCGTGTTACCTCACACACACACACACGTATGCAAGCACGCACACACATACAATGGCTGTATCCTCCTTGTAAAGGGAGTGGCCGAGCCAAAGAACATACGATCACTATAAGCCAAGCATGCCTCACTCACTCCTCTTAGTTCCTTGGGGATAAAAAGTTCCTGCAATTCCACCCCCCCACCATCTAATCTTTACTGATTCCTTGGTGGGTTACATATCACAACTATCAAAATTCTCTCCAAACCCATATTTACATGAGGACAATAAACCCATCAAAATCCCTTCCTATAGCAATGTTTTCAAATTTAAACTGGTTCTTTCACTTACAACCAAAGGCATCATATTACCAATCCTCTTGGATCTCTCATTTCTCATTATTTTGTAACCTTTACGAAAAACTGTAACTGTATATTTCTTCATTTAATTTTGTCTTTGTAAGTGTTAGTTTGCTTGCCTAGTGGCAGCAGTGGCTGATTTGGTAGCATGATTTATACATTATAGAGTCTGAGGTTAGAAAGAGCATTCACTCAGGGTAGCGGTAGCACTTGCGAAAACCAAAGTCCTCTCAAAGAAGGCAACGTTCTAGCCCTTAACATAAAAGGGGGTCCATGACGAAAAATTGGACCATGAATTGTAAATATGCTTCCCCTAGTTCAAAATAAGCAAATCTTTAACTCTACTGCCTTACCAGCTACCCCCACAACACGTGTGTCAATACCCTTCCCCCAGCTATATCTTTTCCTTGGTCTCTTAACAGATTATCACCCCTTTGTTTGGTTGACCCTGAGGCAAACCATTTTTCTTCTCTTCCTCATTTCTTCTTTTATCTACCTTTTCAACTTCCTGTCTCCATTCTTGACATTTTCCATCGCTTCCTTTGTTCTACAGGGTCAAATGAGAATTGTCATGTATTCTTGGCAGTTTATAGATATTTTATATTCACCAGTAATGCTTCGTACATGTCCTCCTTATCAAGAGTTGCCTAAATTAATCCTGTAATTTCCTTCCCAAAGTGCTTACCAAGTTGGTGAATGCTTACAATATAATTTAGACCATTCAGTTTCCTCATCAGTTCTAAACTCATATCTGTCTTAAACTTATACCTCCCCTGTCATGCTATCTCTTTAAGATTCACAGAATCCTGAGATAATCATTGAGTATCAAGTTCCTAAACTTTTAGAGTATCTGTGATTTAAAATGAATTTTCCTCCATTTCAGATATATGTAACAAACCATAATAAAACACATACGACTTTGTCTCCTTTGACAATTTTGTTCTTTATATCCAGCCATGTGCAACAAATTGCTTAGAGCAAGTCTAATTGTGATTGGTTTTACAACACAGCCTCACTTTTCTGCTAAAGGCTAGGATGATGCTTTTTTGCAAAAGGACTTTGGTACTGGCAGGTATAATCGTTACCCTAAGTGAATGCCCTTGCAGGATTGTGAACCCTAGATCTATCTATCTATCTTGGCTGTTTCCCCTTTTAATTGGGGGGTAGCCGACATAAAATAAAAAGAAAACAATAAAGGGATTACTTTGCTCTATGGGCAATGACGAGGGAGCTAGCGACCGTTCAGATGGCACTACTGGAGTGCCACAGCCCATCCTCCCGGCTCTTCCACAACCTGTGTCGCTTCATACCTACCAAATCCCCTACTGCCCATACCACAGGGCTACCTCTGTAAGATGCAGCCCCGTGGTAACAGCAGATGCCCATCAGAGCTGCGTCACAATCGCTCGCCACTCATTCCTATTCCTAGCACGCTCACTTGCTTCCCTCACATCCATCCTCCTATCATTCAGGGCTCTCCTTCTCCATCCATCCATCCAAACCTAGGCCTCCCTCTAGCATTTCTCCCATCAACTCTCGCACATATCACCTTTTTCAGCAGTCTTTCATCCTCCATCCTTTCCACATGGCCAAACCCTCTCAGAACATTCATATCTACTCTGGCTGCAAAGTCTCTCCTCACACCCGTTCTTGCTCTCACCACTTCATTCCTAACCCTATCCAACCGAGATACACCAATCATACGCCTCAGGCATTTCATCTCAAACACATTTATTTTCCGTCTCTCACTAACTTTCATACCCCATACCTCTGATCCATACATCACAGTTGGCACAACCACTTTCTCATACAAAACTTTCTTAACATTCATTTCCAACCCTCTATTCTTCATCACTCCTTACAATGCACCCAACACTTTACATCCTTCATTCACTCTGTGATACACATCTGCTTCCACTACACCATTTGCAGCTATAACCGAGCCTAAATACTTAAACTGATCAACTTCCTCAAGTGTCTCTCCATTCAACATAACATTCAATCCAGAACCATCCTCATTTCTTGTACACCTCATAACCTTACTCTCTCCCACATTCACTTCCTTCTCTCACACACCATTCCAAATTCTGACACTAACTGACACAGCTTCTCCTCTGAATCTGGCACCACCACAGTATCATCTGCAAACAGCAACTGATTCAGCTTCCACTCGCTATCATCCCCATCTACCATTCTCAAACCTCGACCATGCACTCGCTCATTCACCTCTCTTACAACTCCATCAATATACAAATTGAACAGCCATGGTGACATCACACATCCCTGTCTCAGTCCCACACTCACTGGAAACCACTCACTCACTTCATTCCCTACCCTTACACAAGCTCTACTGGCCTCATACAAACTCTTCACTGCATGCAACAATTTACCATTATTTCCATATAGTCTCAAAACATTCCACACTGCCTCTCTATCAACTCCATCATACGCTTTCTCCAGATCCAAAAATGCAAAATACACATCCTTACCCTTTGCTATATATTTCTCACATAACTGCCTAACTATAAAAATCTAATCTATACAACCTCTACCTCTCCTAAAACCACTCTGCACTTCCGCGATCACATTTTCTGTCTTATCACTAATCCTATTAACCAGTATCCTACCATACACTTTTCCTACCACACTCAACAAACCTAAAACCCTAAAATTACTGCATTCATACACATCTCCCTTACCTTTGTATAGGGGCACTATACAAAAGTCACAAATGCTACCACACTGCCAGAGTGACCACAGTAAGACTAACAATAAAACAAAACCAATTTCTTGTAATGCTCACGCAGCAGATGGGTCATTGACTGCTACCGAGTACGATGGAGGAGGTTCCCTCTGTAAGAGATGCTGCTCTAGTTGCGATAAGGGAGAAAGAGGCGTGGAACGACGACTCCCTCGGTGATTAGGCTGGCTTAGCCTGCTAAGCCCTACACGCAGCGCATACAAACGACACGAACATCCAACAGCGATAACCAAGAGTAAGGAGCACACTAAACCACCCATGGCAGCTGCAACGATCACAGAATTCTGAAAAAATAAATAGAAAAATTGAAAGATGAATCATAAGAACATGAATCTTCCTTCTGCCATAATTTTATACCTATGTTAATGACATAAGAAAAGGAGTTTTAAAGCATGAAAAGCAATATTTCTTGGTCTCTGCATTCTGTAAGGATATTATTCTTGCCAATAAGCTATAGACATTGAATAACTCAATAACTGGCGCAGAGCCTGAGACTCTATACTTGCATTACCTGATATGAGGAAATTTATCGGCTTTAGGATTTCCTAGAATGCAATCCACATATGCGGAAACCAGCAAAAATATTAGATACATACTCAATAAACTTTGTTATAGGTACAAGTACCAAGAAATGTACTTTCAGGGTAGAAAAATGATTTGGGGGAAGTGTTGGATGAGTGTTGTTAGTATGCACAAAGACCCTGTAGAATATCCTTTTCCAGGTGCTAAGTTTCTTTTTCTCAAACTGTATTTTGAACATAAGACACTTAGGGAGAGTGTGACTGGAAGCAATCTAAGATACAACACAGGATTTAGGTATCTTGCTAATATTCTGCCAAGATAATATGGCTTTATGTTTTGGACTCCGTTTTCAATTAAGAGCTAAGACGGTGCCTCCTTTTGAAGGACTGTTTTTGGCAAGTGCAACAGTTACCCTGAGAGAATACCCTTTTTAACCTCAAGCCATGGAGGACCACAAACCCTCGACCTAAATACTAAGTCATAAATGAAACCAATATAGACTTTATTACACAGAAAGACATACTGTATAATGGTTCAATCTAATAAGGCAAGTTCTTTCACCTAATGAAGAATTATTCAAGAAAGAACGTTTACAGAGATATGGTGTGAAGACCACTCTCTGGATTCATAGAAGTTTTAGATATTAAGGAAAAGCTTTTAGTTTTATAGTAGCCACTACTATTTGCACACAAGGAAAAACATTTTGCATCTCTTATAAGAATGCAACATATATGCTGCATTGCATTAGCATTTTGCATCTCTTATAAGAATGCAACATATATGCTGCATTGCATTAGCATTATTAAATCTCTTGCCCTTTTTGATAAGGAGCTAATGAATACTCCATAAACATTTTACTAAAGTTGCCCTTATGCTGCGAATTGGACTTTAGACCACCAGATATATCTGGTTGGCACCAGATCTGTCCGATGGTTTCAAGGCCAATTCGCATCCCATATGGGTACCCTAAGCATAAAATGGCCCCCATGAGGAATTTCCTATAAGTTTATACAGACCGAAGACTCACACTAAATACAGGTACTTAAGATAAAAAATTCATTCACACCCAATACTGCAATAAACCAGGGGAGGTCAAACAGTGGCTCATGAGCCTTGTGGACACTGGATGGGCTTTTTGCATCATTAAAAGATTCAAGCTTCATAATAATTACTGGATTGCAAAGGGGGTAAGCTTGATGGTTAGAAAAATTATTTAAGAATTTGAATCCTAAATTTACTGCTAGACATGAGTAAGGCATTCTTCTTGAGTGCCTGAGGGAACAAGTGATTAGAGGCAGAAGGATTAAAAGTTTCAGGTCAGAAGTAATAGATAGTGATTTACAAGTACAGGTGTTTTATCAGTTTGCATCCAACCTCATTCAGGATATGTATATCAACACAGTTTAACAGTAGCTGCCAAGCTGTCCAGGCGTAGTTGGTACACTAAGATACACCTATTGTGCCATTCACGTTGTACACTTTGGCTTAATTTTATTTGTAATTGTAAGCAGAGTTACTTTGTTTTTTATCGAACAGGTATGTTATGTTCATTTCAATGACATGAATTAGTCTGAGGCTTTTAGCAATATGAGTTTTTTTTTTACCTACAATGCTTATTGTCGATAATATGCTCATATTTATCAAGGGATACATACATATTCACAGATTTCAATCCCTCTTGGAATGGGGTGGACAAGTCAAAACACACACATTCATCAGAACACCTTAGGGGTATAAAGCAGCCCCAATTCCCCCACACCACACTACTTGGGTCACCCACAAGGCAAGTGAGGAAAAATCTGCTGTGAAGAATGACAACTGCTCCTGGTTTACTCCCAATGCTTAATATCATGACAACCCTCCTCACATCAATCCATTCCAGTTTACTGTGACAGCAGGTGCAAGACATCCTACTGACCCATGTCACCTATACACAATCTTTCTCTACTCATTCCTATCTCTGGCACACTCTCATCTCTGCCCTACTGATATGCCACGTGCATCCAATGCTCTTTTCACATCATCCATTTATTTAACACTAGGTCTTCCCTTCAGCCATACTCCAATTACTTCTACTCTCCACAGTCTTTTTTGCTTGGCAATCACCATCAATTTTTTTCCATATGATTAGAAGGTTGGCCAATGATAAGTAGGTTGGCCATGGCACCATTCACCTGTTGAAAGACTACGACTGAAGGTATTAGAATACAACTAGGACTGGTCCAGGCAGTTCCGAGTTGAGACTTCCTTCAGGATGGTTCTTACCTCATACCTACATCTACACTGAATATTCTGGAGTATTAATTACATATCTCTTGCTATTCTATTACATTTGACAAGTCACAACATTCCCCACATCTGACTCTTTTTGCTCTCTTTTTTCCTCATATTTGCTATCATTTAACGAAGGTCCACAGTTTATGGCCCCCAGTACCCTGCATAGAGGGGTGTGAAGAATCTCTGGGGATCTTGTTGACTCCACTATTGGCTTGAGGACAGACACGCCAGGTGACAGTAATGGTTCTGCCCGTAACCTTGCACCTCCCAATAGATCTGCTTTTTTCACTCTTCACTATTCTAACATTCGTGGGCTGAACTCTAATCTTTTGTCTATGAAACAGCATTTGGGTACTTTCCTCCCTAACCCCCTCCTCCTATCTGAAACCTAGCTGTCTATACATGCTTCCACTGACCCATTTCAAATCTCTCACTATAATCTGTATACTCGTTTTCGTTCTAAAGGTGTGGTCTGTACCTACTACAACACTAACACTCATACTGCGAGGCTCATGGACTTTGAATCTCCTGACTTTGATGTTCTCTGCTTAAAAGTCTATCTCTCCACTACTACTATTTTCCTTTGCTTCTGGTATTATTCTCCAAACTCCACCGAGTTTGTCTTTCTTTGAATATCTATCCTCATGCCATGAGTCCTTGCTATCTTCTCACCCACATGCTGAAGTTCTCTACATTGGAGGCTTCAATGTATGCCACAGTGAGTGGCTTAAGTCTTCTCACACTGATGTGGGAGGAAGTGAGGAACTTGCTTTCTCTATTACTCATGATCTGGAGCAAATTATTAAACATCCCACTCATGTTCCTGATCGTCACAAAATTGCAGCAAACACTCTTGATCTATTTTTTACTTCTAACCTTTCTAACTACTCTTATTCTGTGCTTCCCTTCTTGGTAAATCTGACCACTCTATGAGATCAATGTCTTCCATTTTTGCTCCCCCACCACCAATCCCTCCTACTCAGTGCCACATTTGGCACTCTGAGCGCACCCAACATGAAAATTTCCGTAACTTCATCTTTGACTTCCCATAGGATGACTACTGTTTCTGGTCCTGCAACCTGATCAGGTAGCCCTAAAAGTTGCCGAGATCATGACTTCGGGAATGGAGGCGTACATTCCCTCTCCTACAAAAACTTTCTCTCCTCCTAAACCCTGGTGTGACCGTGCCTGCTCCATGGCTATCCAGGCCAGGAATCGGGCGCACTGATCTTACCAGGCCTCTTCTTTCGATTTAACTTGTTTTGCTCTTATGGCAGCTAGGAATTACAGTACTGCTCAAATTCGAAGGTCTAAGGCTTCCTTTATAAGAAGGACAGTTGATGACCTTAACTCCTCTCCCACTGACAAATGCCTCTAGTCCTTAGCCAAAAACCTCTCCAAAAACTTCTGTAACTCAAGCTTTCCCCTCTCATTTTTCTGCCACCTCTTCTATAAACGATTCCAGTGCTCCTGTCCCTTAATCTTTACCCCTTTCTAACCCTATGCCCTCCCTTATCTTTTCTTCACGCAAATTTCATAAGGTTCTTCGCTTGCTGAAGACGAACAAGGCATCTGGTCCCGATGGTATCCTTGCAAGGTTCCTTTAAACTGGCTCCCGTGCTCAGTCGTTTTTTTCGCCTCATTCCGTCAACCAGTATCTATCCTTCATCTTGGAAGCATGCTCTTCTCTTCATCAATGATATTCTACAATCCCTATCTTCCTCTCTCCTTCATGCCTTTGCTGATGATTCTACCCTTCACTTTTCCTCCGCCTTTTCTTCACAACCTTCATCTGCTACTCATAATCCGTCTCGTATCACTCTTTCTTCTACTCTCAACTCCGATTTGCAGAGGATATCTGAGTGGGGCACTGAAAACTTAGTTAAATTCAATGCCTCCAGGACAGTTTCTGGCTATCTCATTATCTTCTATTCCTCATGATAACCGTATTATCTTCGAAACTAGCGAAATTTATCCTCTTAATACTATCAATATATAAGGAATCCATATAGCCTCTAATTTGTCTTGGAGGAATCACATAATCAAAATTTCTAAATCTTCATCCAAAAATCTGGGAGCTTCGTTTCATTTCCATCATTACTTTTCCTCTTTACAGTTACTTAAAATCTATAAAGGTCTTATCCGTCCCTTATTAGAATACTACTCACACATCTGGGGTGCCTCTTCTTATAATTATCTCCTTCACAGGGTTGAATCTAAGGCAGTCAGACTTATTAATGATCCTTCTCTTACTTCTAATCTGGATTCTCTCTCTCTTCACCGTAAGGTATCTTCCCTTTCTCTTTTCTGTCGCTACTACTTCCATCGCTGCTCTGATGAGTTGGCGAGTTGCATCCCTCCCCAGTGATGAGCCTGCGTAATACTCGCCAAGTGGCCTCATCTCACAGGTACTGTGTGGAGATTTGTAGCTTGCGGATTGGTCGGTGCAGTGCCTGCTTCTTCCCATCTACTTCCAGACTCTGGAACTCTCTTCCTCATTCTGTCATTCCTAATTCTTATGATCTATCATCCGTCGAAAAGCGGATCTATCGTCATCTCAGGGCCTACTCCTCCATATCTCTGGGTCCTCTGTACTTGACTGTTTTTTCTGTCTGTCATTTTCCCTTGTGTGACATTACCTCATCTCTGCCTTGTCTTTAACCTTTTTCTTTTCCTTCGTCTTGGTGCTTTCTCATGCCCGGGCCTTTATTGATGTGGGCAGTTTATGCCTGTCCAGGTGTCACACTCAAAAAAAAAAAAAAAATCTCAACACACTTTGCTCTAACTTACCCGACAGCTTTCTTTCAACAACCATTCTATACCTCACTCTATCTATTCTAGCTACACCTATCATGATTCTCACACTTCATCTCTATTACATTCATCTTAATGTCTTCTTCCACTCTTGCATTAAGTCTCTGCTCAGTACAATGCTGTCAGGACAATAATTCCTTTGTGTATCCTTCTCTCTGCATTCATTCCTAAGTTCCTATTTATCATCACACTTTTTCATCCTCCCTTGATGTGTATTCATTTTATTCCATGCCTTACCTTAACTTAAAACTCACAACTTCCTTAAGAATTTCCCCATTCACTTTCATATTCAATCTGCTAAGAATAACACTCCTCGTGCATATCACGCCTTTACTTTTACCAGTATCCACCTGCAACGTCCTTCTTTCACACACCCTTACAAACTCCGTCACTAAATGCTTCAGTTTATCCTCAGAATCAGTCACTAGTGCTGTGTCATTTGTAAATACCAATTGATTCAACTTCCATTCTCACCAACTAATTCCAAGAAGTAGCCTTGTACTCTTTCACTTACTCCCCTTACCACTCCATCCACAGACACATAAAACCATCATACTGACTTTACGTAACCTTCAAGTAACCCTACATTAACCTCAAACCAATCACTCTTACTATTCACTCTAGCACACGCTTTACTATTCATGCTAAAATCTATTGACCGCATGCAACAAATAACCTCTTATTCCTTACAATCACAATACACTTCACAACGCTTTACTAAGCTCATAGGAGCCCAAAAAGTGTCTGTACCTTTCTCTAGGAACTTCTCATTCCCCTGTATTACCACAAACACTTGATGAATGCACCCATTTCCTTTTCCAGAACCATAACTGTTCCTTTTCCAATTCTTCTGATCAACATTCTTCCAAATACCACACCAACTAGAATCTACAAACTAATTCCCTGTGAAGTACTATAGTTATCATTATCTTCCTTTCCTTTTATAGAGTAGAATTACATATGCACATCTTCAATAAGTCAAGACCCTCCCTTTCCTTAAACATACATTCAACTACCTCATCATTCATTCCACTATTAACTCGACACCTTTGATAAGCATTGTAATTATAACCCTGATGCTTTACCTGCTTTCATTACTTTCAATGTCATTTGTAGCTCCTCTCTTGTAAATTCTCAATGATTAGTAGGTTGGCCATGGCACCAGCCCCCCATTGAAATACTATGAAAGAAGGTACTACGGACTCAACTAGGACTTCTGGAGTGATGGCTCTCACAACCCTAGACACTCACCTAGGCATACAAACTTTGGGAAGGCCCAATCATACCATGGCACGTACTCAAACCAGCGTTACACATCCAACGGCAGATACAGACACCAGGATCCATGGGCTAACCCCAGAACACACTACAATGATGAATTCCCAGCAGAATCACACAGTCGAAACTACAACTATGACTATGGATACCACCCCAATGAAACATGGTAAGAATGTAACATTAGTACATGTGAACGCTCAGTCCCTGCTCGCTCATTTTGAGGAAATAATAATGCTAACAAAAGACTGCAACATAGACATCCTCTGTGTAAGTGAAACTTGGCTTCCTCCTACAACTGAAAATAAATATGTGAATATCCCAGAGTTTAAAATATTTCGCAATGACCATGGCCGAGGGGGTGGGGTTTGTATTTATGTTAGAAATTATCTTAGTGCATCAGAAATAACCACAGGTTTAGAAAAAACTGAGGAGCTCGAAGATTTATGGATCACTGTGCAGTATCAGAAACTTCCATCTTTCATTGTAGGGTGTGTTTACCGTCACCCTAAAGCACCTACCAGTTCATTCAATCATCTGCTAGAAACATTCAGAAATATCTGTGTGCGTCATAAACCCATATACATACTTGGTGATTTTAATGATGACTTGCTCTCAGCAGATAACAAAATGAAAAGGGTGATCAACACTGTGAAGTTAACACAAATAGTGACAAAACCGACCCGCATAACACCTAATTCTAGGACTTTTATAGATCTGATAATAACAAATAAAGTGGAAAGTATACCCTATTGGGACGTAGTTCCCTGCCCAATTGCAGACCACGAGCTGAACATTGCTATGCTAAACATAAACAAACCGAAAAGGAAGCCTCTCCTCAAGACATTCCGGTGTCTAAAAAATTACTCCCCTGATATCTTTTGTGAAACATTAATCAACAACACAAAAGCACTTAATAGAATTAAATACACAGATAACGTCGATTTGCAGGTTGAGATTTTAACAAAAGTCTTCCTTGAATGCTTAGATAGTTGTGCACCCATTGTAACAAGAAAAATAACCCGCCCCTCAGCCCCCTGGCTAACTAATGACATCAAAGAGGCAATGCAAATCAGAAATCAAATACAAAAAGAGCTAAAAATGAATAGATATGATATGACTCTCCGAGAATGTTATAAAACAGAAAAGAAACGTGTCAGATCTCTCATCAGTGTAAGTAAAAAAGACTTTTACAAAAAACAATTTAATGACTCTAGACATGATACAGCAGCAACATGAAAAGTGATAAGAAGCATGATACCAAATGAAAAGAGTACCTCAGAAAGTTATGAAAATATTACGGAGTTGAAAGACAAAGCAGATAACTTTAATAACTATTTTGCTAACGTTGGCAAAAATACATATGAAAAAACTCAAGAAAACATCAACTCAGTGAATATGAGTAATTGCTTAAATGACAATTCTTCCAATGAAAACACAAGAGAGTACTTCAAGATAAATCCTATAGATTGTGCTACCCTAATTCTTACCATAAAGAGCCTAAGAAACTCTGGCTCTTATGGTTCAGATGGTATACCATTTCAGTTCATCAAAGATGCTCTACCCATGATTGCATCCTATATTCTAACTATTATGAACACTTCCATTGTTACTAAAAAGTTTCCTGACTCTTGGAAAATATCACATGTAATACCTCAGCATAAAAAGGGGGACAGAGAAGATGTGACAAACTATCGTCCCATTTCCCTGCTACCCATTTTCTCTAAAATATTAGAAAAAATTGTTGCATGCCAACTTATGTCATATTTAGAATCAAATAGACTACTAACGATTAGCCAACATGGTTTCAGACCAAAACTCTCGACGGAAACTGCACTGCTTAAAGTTACGAATAGTATATATAATAATATAGATATGAAAAAATATCTTTGCTAATTTTATTAGACTTATCAAAAGCCTTCGACAGTGTAAACCATGAAATTCTTTTAAGTAAATGTATTAACTTAAATATTGATCCAAGCTGGTTTAGCGAGTATCTATCTAATCGTAAACAGTCCATACGTCTTAACAACATTATCTCTGTGCCAAAAAATGTATCATTTGGGGTTCCACAGGGATCAGTAATTGGTCCTATCCTCTTCTCCATTTACGTAAATGATCTATCTTCTTTCATTTCTGACTGTCTAGTTGTACAATATGCAGATGACACTCAACTACTCCTTAGTGGTGATATTAATAATCTCCCAGAGCTAACTTTAAGAGCAGAAAACACTCTGTCAAAAATTAAAACCTATTTCCAAGAAATTGGGCTGTTAATTAACGAAAGTAAAACACAGTGCATATTTATTGGTTCAAGGTTCCACATAGCACAAATTCCAGAAAACACAACAATTAATTTTTGCGACAATATTATCACACCTAGCAAAACAGTCAAAAACCTAGGAATTCACTTTGATAACCACATGTTGTTTGATTCCCACATAGATAAAGTACGCAAAAAGGTTACAGGAACATTAATGTACTTATCACGTATAAAAGACAATTTTGAGACTACCACTCGAATAACTGTTGTTGAATCTCTAGCCCTAAGTCACATTAATTACTGCACAACTGTATGGGGATCTACCACTAAGACTCAGATAAACAGAATACAGAAGCTTATTAATTTTGCAGCTCGAGTTGCCCTGGGAGGAATAAGAAAATATGACCACATCACACCAGCTCTCAATAAACTTGGGTGGCTGCGGGCAGAAAATAAGGTCGCTTATGCTATTTATGTTTTTGTATTCAAAATTTTGGACCATCATTATCCTAGCTGGCTATTTGATTTAAAAGAAGTCAGGGATATAAGGGGAACCAACACAAGACAGAGCAGTGAGCTCTTTATTCACAGAACAAACACAGAAGCAGGTTCAAAGATGATCACTATCAAAGGGCCAACACTCTGGAATAACATTCCAGAGCATCTTAAAAATGCATCCTCCTTCACAGCTTTCAAAGGCAAACTATATAGTTTTCTTTTGGACAAACAGTTGCTGCTCATTAAGAACTAATTATTCTCATTGTAAGGAAACAAATATGGAAATGATGCCGATAATAACGATCCTGTATCTAGTGGCATACTTACTACTTTATTATTAACAGTATTGTTAACATTTTTATTACAGCATTATTATTTTCTATGAAAGCTACATTTAATTTAACTATATGTCTAACCCTTTTATTTATTAGTTTAATTACATGTCTACTTATAAGTTACTATTAATGTTGAATAACCATTGTACAAAATGGAAATAAATGTTTTGATTGTGATTTGATTTGGTCCAGAAAGGTCAAGGTTGAGTCTTCCTTCAGGCACAGTTCTTTCCTTATGCCTACATCTACAACGAATATTCTGGCGTATTTATTAGTCATCTGTTACTATCCCATTACATTTGACAAGTCACAACACTTACCATATGTTTCTTTTGCTTTTTTTTTTCTCGTTTTTGCTACACGTATGGAAAGTCCACAGCTTATGGCCCCCAGTACCCGGCATTGAGGGGTGCTATGAATCTCTGGGGATCTTGTTGACTCCACTATTGGCGTGAGGGTAGACATGCTTGATGGTAGTAATGGTTCTGCCCTTAACCTTGCACCTCCTGATAGATCTGCTTCTTTCACTATTTACTTTTAAAACACTAGTGGTCTGAACTTTAATCTTTCGCTTGTGGATCAGCACTTGGGTACATCTCTCCCTAGCCTCCACCTCCTCTCTGAAACCCAGCTGTTTAGCCATGCTTCTACCAATCCATTTCAAATCTCTCACTATAACCTGTATACTCGTTTCAGTTCCAAAGCTGGGGTCGGTGCCGACTACAACACTAACTCATATTGAAAGGCTCATGGACCTTTAATCTCCTGATTTTCATGTTCTCTGGATGAAAATCTATCTCTCCACCACCACTATATGCCTTTGTTTCTGCTACTGTTCTCTAAACTCCACTGACTTTGTGTCTTTCTTTGAATATCTGTCCTCTTACCATGAGTCCTTGCTATCTTCTCACCAACATGCTGAAGTTCTCTATATTGGGGACTTCAATGTACAGCACAGCGAGTGGTTTGATTCTTCTCACATTGATGTGGGAGGAAGTGAGGCCACTGTTTGATCTATTACTCATGATCTGGAGCAGATTATCATTCTACTCGTTTCCTGATCAACACAAACATACTGCCAACACTCTTGATCTATTTCTTACTGCTAATCCTTCAAACTACTCATATTCTGTGCTTTCCTCTCTTGGTACATCTGACCATTCTTTGATCTCAATCTCTTCCATTTTTGCTCCCCCTCCATCAATTCCTTTTACTCAGTACTGCCTTCGGTACTTTAAAAGTACCTAACGTGAAGATTTGTGTAATTTCCTCTTTGACTTCCCGTGGGATGACTACTGCTGTCGGTACAGCAACCCTTATCAGGTAGCCCTAAAAGTTGCTGAGATCATAGCCTTGGGTATGGAGGTGTTCCTCCCCACTTCTACAAAACTTTTTCTCCCCTTAGTCCTTTGTTTGATCGTGCCTACTCCATGGTTATTCTGGCCAGGGATTGGGCTCACCAGTAGTACCAAGCCTCTCCTTCTGATTTAACTCACTTTGCTTTTAATTCAGCTAGGAATCGCTGTACTGCTCAGATTTAGTAAGTAAAGTTGATGATCTTAACTCCTCTCCCACTAATAAATGCTTCTGGTCCTTAGACAAAAAATTCTGTAACTAAAGCTTTCCCACTCTCTTTCATTCCAATGGTTCTATAACTTGCTCTCTCATTGCAAAAGCCATTTGGCTTTCCCACTCTCATTCATTCCAATGGTTCTACAGCTTGCTCTCCCATTGACAAAGCCATTTGGCTTTCCCAAACTCATTCATTCCAATAGTTCTACAGCTTGCCCTCCTATTGACAAAGCCACTCTCTTTGGCTCTCATTTTTCTGCTGACTCTTCCGTCAATGATTTTAGTGCACCTGTCCCTCATTCTTTACTCCTCTCTTTTCATCTTTTCACGTAAAGTTCAAAAGGTTCTTCGGTCGCTAAAGACAAACAAAGTATCTAGTCCCGATAGTATCCCTGCAAGGTTCCTTTAGGAGTTTGCAGATGAACTGGCTCCTGTGCTTTGCCATCTTTTTCACCTCATTCTATCAACCAGTATCTGTCCATCTTGGAAGCATGCTCTAGTACAACCTGTTCCTAAGAAGGGTGATCGCTCTATTCCTTCAAACTACTGACCTATTACCCTAACCTTGTCTATCGCTAAAGTTTTCAAAATTTTGCTCAAATCTCACTTGGAACGTCTTGAATCTAACTCACTTATCTCCCATCACCAGTACAGCTTCCACAAGGCAAGATCAACTGATGACCTGTCCTATCTTGCTCAAGTATGGCCAACTCTTCTGAGGAACTATGGAGAATCCTTCATCATTTCCCTTCATATCTCTAAGGCTTTGAGAGTCTGGCACAAGGCTCTGTTGGCCAAACTCCCTCTTGCTTACGGCTTTACCCCTTATCTCTGTTCTCTGATTTCCAGTTTCTTTCTGACTGTTTTATATTTATGCTTGTTGATGGTGCAAAATCTAGCCCATTCTCTGTTACCAGTGGCATTCCACAGGGCACAGTTTTTTCACTTACTCTGTTCCTTTTCTTTATTAATGATCTTCTTCAGTTCCCATCCTCCTCTCTTCTTCACGCCTTTGCCAATGATTCTATCCTTCATTTTTCCTCTGTATCTTCTTCACAACATTCATCTGCTACTCGAAATCATTCTCGTATCTCTTTCTACTATTCTCAACTCCTATTTGCAGAAGATATCTGAGTGGGGCACCCATAATTTAGTTAAAATTAATGCCTCCAAGTCACAGTTTCTGGTTATCTCTTTATCTTCTCCTGATAGCCCTATTGTCTTAGAAACTAATTAAATTTATCCTCTTCATGCTATTAATATATTAGGAATTTAGATGGCCCCTAACTTGTCTTGGAGGAATTACATAATCCAAATTTTTAATTCTGCATCCAAAAAATTGGGGGTTCTATTTCGTGTTCATTACTTTTCCTCTTTACAGTTCTTTAAATCTATAAAGGTCTTATCCGTCCTTGCTTAGTGTGACAGAGTGTTTTGCTCAAAGTCACCAGAGGCTGTAGTAGATGCCTTCTTAGTTAATTTAGCAACTATTAACTGTCATTTTTTTCTTACTAAAACAATTCTCACTCCTTGCGTTTTCCAGATTATGATTATTTACAATTTATATTTCAGCTTATAGCTAATTTTAAATATATCTCATTTAATATTCTTGTATGCGTAGAAAGCATGATCCCGATATAAAAATCTCTCTCTTATTTCTAGGTTTTCTGCCTTTTTTTTCTTCTCATGAACAGTACCATAATTCTAGCGAGTCGGTTAGATACGTTGTGTACATAATTTTCGTATTATAAACTTGCTTTGCTGATAAATATTGTAATACAGTAATCCCTCGCTATATCGCGGTTCACCTATTGCGGATTAACTGTATCGCGTTTTTTTTGGTGATTTTTTTTTTCTGGGTATATGCGAAAATATTAATATTTTAAGAAATAAAAATGTTCAGTATTTTCATTATTTTCTTGAAATTTTTTTTTTCATTATTTTATTGATAAAAAAAATTTACTTCCCAGACTACGAATAATAAAACAGTAAGAAATAGTAAAAACAACATAAATTTGAACATGTAACTCTGCATCATAGAAAGTACGATACCGGTATCAGCGTTTCGGAAAACGCAAA
This sequence comes from Halocaridina rubra, assembly GCA_037179515.1. Taxonomy (NCBI): domain Eukaryota; kingdom Metazoa; phylum Arthropoda; class Malacostraca; order Decapoda; family Atyidae; genus Halocaridina; species Halocaridina rubra. The sequence continues at coordinate 23,052 of JAXCGZ010019525.1, forward strand.
GGGTCGCACCTACGTGAGCTAGCATGTATTAAAATTTCCAGTAGTTTCAATGATTTTACTGATAAAAAAACGTATGGCTTAGCCTAAGAATAATAAAACAGTAAAAAATAGTAAAAAACATAAATACTAACAGTATTGCACCGTGTAAAATACGATACCGGTATCAGCGTTTCGGAAAACGAAAAGGGTCGCACCTACGTGAGCTAGTACATATTGAAACTTTCATTATTTTATTGATAAAACAAGTATTTCCTAGCCTAAGAATAAAAAAACCGTAAAAATTAGTAAAAAACATAAATTTAAACATATAACTCACATTATTGCACCATGTGAAATACTGTCCGATAGCGTACAATGTATTGGTGTTTTGGAAAACGCAAAGGCTTGCACCAAAGTGAGATAGTTCATGGAATGCTATTGGACGAAAGGGTGGGAGATGACGAATCACATAATTGTTTTTCTGCATGTTCTGTATCATGGGGTCTGATTGGCTTTTTGTTTGAAGCTTGGTTCTCCAACCATCTTCCATTGTCTCGCCTCACTCGTTCAGTCTAACTCACATGTGCACCGTTCGCGTTGTGCTTATTAATATGTTGTACTTGTGATTTTTTTTTACTCACGTATTTCAACCTTTGTAATGCCTCCCAAACGTCCTTCATCTTCTAAGGCTTCTGGTAGTGAGCTTAAGCGGCAAAGGAAAATGATTACCATAACGGATAAGGTGAAACTGTTAGATATGCTGAAAGAAGAAAGAGGGTTTGCGGATGTCGGCCGCCATTTTGGCTGCAATGAATCTACTGTTCGCTACATCAAAATGGACGAGGCAAATATCAGGAAAACAGAAACTATTTCGTTTAATAAATCAGCGAAGAGGGTCTTAACATCCCGCAATAAGATAATTGTGCAGATGGAATCTGCTTTGGCGCTGTGGATTGCTGATTGCAGAGAGAAGAACATCAGCATAGACAGCAATATCATACAAACAAAGGCGAAGAAGCTGTACAAGGCATTCGCTACAAACGAACCCGACAACGACAGTGGCGACCGTGGAGAGGAGGAGAAGAGAGAAGAAGATATCCACGACCCACAACCAGGACCCTCCAGCGAACCTCCACCGAGGATACAATCGTTTGTGGCAAGCAAGGGATGGTTCGCCAAATTTAAAAAACGCTATGACCTAAAGAGCGTTTCGGTTTATGGCGAAGCTGCCTCTGCAGATACAGCTGCAGCAGAAGATTACGTGAACAACGACTTCAAGAAAATTATCACCGAAGGGGAATATGCTCCTGAGCAAGTCTTCAACATGGATGAGATTGGGTTATTTTGGAAGAGAATGCCGTCTCGCACTTTTCTCTTCAAGGAAGAAGCTAAAGCCCCGGGATTTAAAGCGCACAAAGATCGCGTTACCCTCATCATGTGCGGAAATGCTGCAGGCTTCATGTTAAAACCCGGGCTTATCTACAAGTCAAAGAACCCTAGGGCTTTGAAGAATAAAAACAAGAATCTGCTGCCAGTGTATTGGAAGCATAACCCTAAGGCTTGGATCACGAAAAGCCTCACATTGGACTGGTTTCACCAATGCTTTATCCCTCAGGCAAAAATTTATCTTGCGGAAAAAGGACTTGAATTTAAAGTCATTCTTTTGATGGATAATGCTGGTGGCCAAGCAACTAATCTCGAATATGACGGTGTTCAAGTAGAGTTCCTGCCAATGAATACGACGTCACTGATTCAGCCTATGGCGAACCTGGTTGAAGCCATGGATGTGGACAAAGAATTCTCAATGAAGACGTACTGGCATAATTACACGATTGCTACATTCCTTCAAAATATTCAAAATGCAATCAAAGAGATGAAGCCAGCCACAATCAATGCCAGCTGGAAGCAGTTGTGGCCCGAAGTCATCTACGACTATAAGGGATTTACTCCTGATGAAGTCCATAACTCGGCAGTTGCGAAAGCTGTGAAGTTGGCGGCATTGCTAGGAAGATATGACTCACGAAGATGTGAATGAACTGATTGATTGCCACTCGCAGACTTTGACTCATGAAGACTTGGAAGAAATGACAAAATCAGCGAGCGAAGAAGAGGAAGAACTTGAGGAAACGCACAAAGATATTGAAGAACCTAGAACGTTTGGCAACCATGTATGAATATATGAAAGCAGTCCAACAACTCTCACAGGTACATGACGATAATATGGTTCGTTCGGTGACCTTCTGCAATCTCCTCGACGATGCCATGATTCCTTACAAGATCATCTTCCAACAAAAGAAGAAACAGCAACAGCAACTCCCCATTACCACGTTCTTCGCTCGCAAAAAGCAGCCGTAAAGCTGTTATTGGTTGTGGAATAATTTCCTATGGAGTCTACAAACGTCATTACCACCTCATTCATGGTAAGTTTACCTATCATGTTCATATAAATTTACGTTGCATGCTGTTATTTATAAAGTAAAGGGTGGCTTTTTAACAGTGCAGGGAGGGTTTATACAGTAAACGTAAAAATAAATGTAAAATACCTATGTACATATAGGGTGATCCTACATCGCGGAAATTCACCTATCGCGGTTGGTCCCGGAACCTAACCCCCGCGATAAACGAGGAATCAATGTATTATAAAAATTGCTCTTGCTAATAATTTTGTTAAGAATTTGACCCTGCTGATATATCATTAGCCTGTCTAAATACATATTCGGTGGTTTCTTTATTATTTGAATAGTTACCCTGTAGGCTTTGCAAATGTTTCTTGTTAACCAGAGTTTAATGAATACATACTGTATTTATCTTTCTGATTCTTCATATATTGGAGATAAAGTGCTTTGAGTTATAAGTTGCAAAGACTTCAAAAGGTGGTTTTACCCTTTTCGCATTGCAAATATTTCTTGCTAACCAAAATTGAATGAATACTGTATTTATCTCGTAGATTCTCTCTTTATCGTATGTAAAGCATTTGCCCAATTAGCATTGCAAACTTCTGCGGTTGCCCACAATTTAAGGAATGCAAACTGTATTAGTCTCGCTTATTCTTCTTCAAATGTGAATAAATTGTTTTACTCTAATGCCGGCAAATAGTTAATGGTTTTGTATGCTCTTACAGTAGCGTAAATATTTCTGATTAGCTGTGACTAACCAATATATTTTCATCCAGTAGAATAATATTGGAAACTCATAATTTGTGTGCTCGTGCCTTCGGTTTTCCCATTATTAACGATACGTCGTTTCTGTTTCTGCAATTGCAGTGTCCTCTATTCTACTATGCCTGTGTGACAGAAGTGATTGCTGAGTTGAGGCCAAAGTCTTGGCATTCGACTGTGGTGCCGGGAATCGAAATCGTGCTCATCACCTCCTGGATTCAAGGCAGCATTCCATAAATTTAAATTCTAAATTTGTTCCAGCTTTCAAAAAATTAATTAAATTCTTTTTTAATGTGTTATTGCGTTTCCAAAATTAAAAGAAAGTTGAATTCTGAGATCCATTTAACTGAGTAGTGGTGCTGGGGTGTGCAAGGAATATCTGTCCTGTCTGTTTGTGAGCTCTTAACCGAGTTCAGTACTTTGAGTCCCCTTAGTAAAACAGAAACTTAACAAACTTCCCACAATTATAACACAGCTCGCATATCTGGGGTGCTTCTTCATATACTTATCGCCTTGATAGGGTTCAATCTAAAGAAGTCAGACTTATTAATGACTCTTCTCTTACTTTTAATCTGAATTCTCTTTCTCTTCGCCATAAGGTATCATCCTTATCTCTTCTCTATCGATACTAATTCCATTGCTGAACTGATGAGTTGGTGTAGTGCATCCCTCCCCAATGCCTAGGCCACATAACACTCGCCAAGCATCCTTGCCCCACAGGTACTCTGTTGAGATTTGTAGCCCACGGATTGGTCAGTACAGTGACTGCTTCTTCCCATTTACCTCCAGACTCTGGTACTCTCTTCCCCATTCTGTCTTTCCTAATTCTTATAAGCTACCTTCCTTCAAAATACGGATCTATCATCATTTCAGGGCATAATCCTGCCATATCTCTAGGTCCTCAATACTTCGACTATTCTTTCAGACTGTCCTTTTCCTATTAAGTACCATTATCTCCCACATTTAGCAGTACCTTAAAATACTCAGCCAACCTCACTTTAAATTTTATTTTGTCCTCAGGCAATTGATCATCTCTCTTTTCACCCTTTTCTCTCTGCTGGACTCACTTTTCCACACTCTTTTCACTTCTTCCAAAACATCTTTTTCATTCCTTTTAAAATTCTCAGACAAGCATCTGCTTTGCCTCAAATCTGCTTTTCTCTTGGCATTTTCGATAAACTTACTTAGTATATATACTAAAGAAGGACGAATGATTCTTGACAATGGACAATATTGGCAATTCCTTTACTCTGACAGGATAACTCCTTCTAATTTTTTCTCTGATCATCCTCCTTTCCTTCTGGAAGCTGTATTACCCTAATCTGTAATTATGGCACTCACTCCCCTCCACCACAGCTGTTTGTTGGTGAGTTAAAATATTCCCTTAGAAATGGCACACCTCTGGCCAGCGTTTTATAAGTGTGACACTAGGATGGGAAAAGAAAATCGCCTTCATCACAATAAACCAGCAATGAGAAACAGAGATGGGGAATGCTGTGACTTGCCAAATGAGAAGGGATGATAAGAGATGTGTAACGAATTTGCCAGAATATCTGGTGCATATTTAGGTACAGAAAAGGATCTGTAACTGAAGGAAGACTTAATAAAGCTGTCCAGGACAGTCCTATTTAAGTTTCAAATGACCTTCAGTTGTAGCATCGCCATGGGCGGCTGGTGCCAGGGAGCAGCCTACTACATTGTAAATTTGGCTACTACGCGTACCATGGGTCTACAATTTATTTCAAGCTGGATGAGAGCCTCTTCCAACAATAATGCTACTAACAAAAGATAGTGAAAGGTAGCCTCTTACAGCTGTCAGCATTTATACCCGTCACAGTGGAAAAATTTCCAAAAAACATTCATTCACAATGTTTGCGGGATTCTGCAAACAATATGCTCTTCTGAGACTCTGCAAAAGGCAGAACTGCCCCTATTGCCAGTCAGTTTGGGATTGAAAACAAAAAAGTTAAAAAGTCAATGGCATGTACTAAAATTCAGCCAAATACAAACTTCCTCTGCCTCGAAAACAAAGCACAGTCAGTATCGGTAGAGAATTAGCACATTGATTGAGCCAACTGAATATACATAATATAAAAATCATTAAGTAATGGAGAAAAATATTTACTATATATGCTACTAAAAAAATAAAAAAAATTTGACAATACATACTAAAAGTAAGAGAAGTTTCTCTAATGTGGTGTAGATGAGCATAGAATGGCTACTATGAAAATATATGAGATTTCGTCAAAATTTCTTAAGAGAATAACCGTTATACAATGAATATATATTAGATTTCTTCAAATATTCCTGAGAAAATAACCATTATACAAGGTAAATATATAAGATTTCTTCAAATTTTCATAAGAGAATAAACTTTATACAAGGTAAATATATAAGATTTCTTCAAATTTTCTTAAGAGAATAACTTTCATACAAGTTAAATATATAAGATTTCTTCAAATTTTCTCAGGACAAAAACTTTTATACATAGTATATCATCCCTAGTCTTACAAGTATCACAATGCGATAAAATATCATACAATATTCACAGAACATAAAAAATAGATACCGACCCTGAGGCAGTCCTCTTCATCACTGGCATCTCCACAGTCATCATACTGATCGCATCTCCAATTATCTCTGATGCACCGATGATTAGCACATAAGAAAGCCCCATGCTGCAAGTAAATAAAGATTGAAATTCATTTAAAACTTTTCACAATATGCTAATTTATAATCTTTTATCATCAGGGTTCCTTTGCTGACAGCTGACTTAACCCAGATTTCGACTTAAGTTGGAAAACACCTATAATTCAAACCTAGGGCTTCCACCAATGTTAAACATAAAAAATCTAAAATATAGAATGCTACAACCTCAAACGACATTGTTACCCCTTTTTAATTGCCAATACTTTTACTGAAACAATCAGCGTTCATTTCACCCAATCAGCATTCACTTCTCCTCGAACAGCCAATCATAATGATGTTCTGGCCTTACTCTCGACCCTACCTTTGCTGACCATCTTAGTCCCAAGACCTCCCCAATATCCGAGGTTTTATATACCCGGTCAAGAATGCCGGCAGGCAGAGTACAGTTCCAATTCAGCAATCGTCACCACATGCTAGGAGTATATTCCCCGTGACGGCTTTTGTCCACCTGAAGCTCCATGTGTTTAGTTTGTGTAATCATTATAGTGTATTAGTTTATTGCTCTCCTCCCAGGTTCCATTTCACTTTTGATATCAGTTAACAGTTATATTAATTATCATTACTAATTCCTTGTTAGTTTTTGTCTGTTTTTTGTTAATCTGTAGGTTTATATTTAACTTATATTCATTAAATTATTAATGTGTTTAGGTCTGTTTTTGTTAAACTGTAGGTTTATATATAGTTATGTCTGTTTTGTTAATCTGTAGGTTTGTAAAATCTCAGATTGTAATTCCTATTGTATTAAGTGAAATTGATATTACAATTGTTAAAAATTGTTCACCTTATTTCCATACCCTTCACTATATCGAGCCAAATTACGAGTCATTTAGCCATTCCCACATGGTCATATATTAGCCCTAGGTCTCGGGCATGAAAAACTTGAATTTGGTATTTACCAGTCAGACCTGGGTGTAATAAGAAAAATAATCTAAGTTCTTAATTTAATACATGAAAATAGTAATCCTACACTATACAGTATTGCTTACCTTTACTTGTCTACCCTAAAATATAAAAACAGTTAAAGTACACTACAGTGCAGTACAGTATACACCTAGTTCTCAGAATAACGCCTAGATAGGTTCTCAGAAGTGCCGGGTAAATGGAAAATCGCGTGAAAAAAACGAGTCATTTTCCATAGGAAACAATGTTAAAGGGCATAGATAGGTTCCAAACCTTACATAGACACACCATGCCAAAGATATAAGATAAGAAAAGACATATTTTATTACTACATAGCAAAGCAGAAAGCCCTGTATCTATTTTTAAGAGTATACAAAAGATATTCATATTCACTTTACAGCTAGAAATGAACATACATTACTGTACTGTACTCTATTATGCAGTGGGCAACAGTCATACAGTACACTGGGACATGCATGGTGGCCGTGAGCAAGTAACTTATGCGGTAGAAGAGGAGGAGGATGCACAAGAATGAACCTCTATCTGCAAATGTAAATAAAGATAAAATAAAAATTATAAATAACCAAAGCAAGACTAAAAACTAAAAAAAAAAATTAATTATGCAATGCCTAAATCTACCATATGACAGATTAAAATAACTTAATCTACATTCTCTAGAGAGACGCAGAGTTGGAGGGGTATGATTGAGGTGTGTAAATGGTTTAAAGGGATAAACAAGGGTGATATTAATAAAGTTTAAAAAATTCATGATCAAACCAGAACTCGTAATGGGTAATGGATTTAAGCTTGATAAATTTAGGTTCAGAAGGGAAATTGGTGAAAATTGGCTTGGTAATACCGTAGAGTATCCTTAGTAGGATAATAAATGCCAACACCTTAGACACCTTCAAATGTAGATTAGATAGACATATGACAGACGTAGGGTGGGTGCATATATAATGTATAATGATAATGATCTTTTCTTATCGTAATCCTCTTTGTACTCGTGGAAGAAGTGCCCGTGGGCGCTTGGGGGGGGGGGCATTATTCGCGAAATTCTAATTTTTTACTATTATTTTTTGCGGGCGTTATTGCATTTTCGTGCATAAAAAAATCGCGCATAAAAGGAACAAGGTGTACAGTAAAATATTTCTTACCTTTACTCGTAAGATCGGCTTTCATATTGGAAGAGGTAACCCTCCTCCCTAATTATTTCTGCTAACACGCTGGGTAACTCCGTTGGTGCTTTCTCATCACCACTAGCAACTTCATCTTGCACTCTTAGGTTATACAAATTAGCATGACTCATAAAATGAATAACCCAACCCCTCCAGGCCTCAAACTCTTCACTTTCACTCCCTTCCCACTTTTCTCTTTTCAAGGCATTGAACAGTATTTTAGATCATAAGGTGACATCATAGGAGTAGAAACTTTCACAGGTTCACGGATGCGATCTTTACCTTTGCTGATCGTGGCCATGGTCGTACGGGGTAATCCGAAGTAGTTTCTCCCTTTTCTGAGTGTTTTACTATTTCAACTTTAATTTCCATGGTGATGGCTTCTCTCTTCTTTGTAGCACTGCCATTAGAACTATGGCAATTACGCTTTAGAGACATAGTAATGTCAGTAACAAGCGAACATGAGCGAAACGAACAAGAGAGCAGATAAACACAAGGCACAATGTGGTGGGCTTGAGTAAACTGAGTTGGTGGTTCTTCGTCTTCTTCTAATATCATATGACGTGTTCTTTCGTGATGCTCAACAAGCAATTCATATAAAATCGAATTTACAGTTATGTGTTTGGTATTTTTCTTTACATTCAATATAATCCTTCAATATAACCAAAGAGCTACATAAACAAATAAATAAATAAAGCCACTAAACAAACTATTTCACTTAAAATCATATTTATGGCTATGTGTTTGGTATTTTTTTTTAAATTCAATATAATCTTTCAATATAACCGAATACATAAGCAATTAAACAAAACAAAGCCACTAACTTGATATATACAAATACAGCTGTGCTGCTAGCTGTGTACTCATCTGCCGTGCTCACAAATTGTTCAGCGCTCGCGGTTTGAATTTACCGCACCAGCCAGGAAGGTTGAAAAATTAAATTGATTCCTTAATATCTTATTAATTATTTATTGGCCTCCAACGTAAAAGCAGAATGACGATAAACAAAATGACTTCATACGGGGACCCCCTGTATTTTTTGAGTAAGAGTAAAAAAGTACTTCATTCTAAAACTTGAATGTAAGAAAAAAAATGGAAAGGAGTGAGAATTTAAATGTGGAAATAACAAGAAAACATCTATCAATATACAAGAGCAGTGTTCCTCATTATAAGAGGAGTGGCTGAATCAAAGCAAATTGCCTTAACTCTCTGCAGGAAAAAAATACGGTCACCTCGCACCGCTCCATTTAGTCGACTCTTAACGACTTGCAGGGGAGCAAGGAGGAAATATTCTTGCCCCCAGCCCTCATAATGAAACAAGAAAATGTGGCAAAATAAAGTTAACACAACAAAGAATATGAAGACCAACTAGAGGGTACAAAAATGGCTGAGGCAGGAAACACGGCGAAGAAGTTCAAAAGAAATCTAAGGGAATGACCTCAATTTAGAACTATGAATCTCACACAAAATTGTAAGATAATGACAGTATCACTAAATATTCAGAGAAAGGCTTAGAAATAGGCTTTGAGCTACTTAAAATTAAACACAAATTAGGATACCAAGCGAAGTTGGAGAAGTAAAATTTATATGTCCTTTTTCTGAAGAATGCGATTTTCACAAGAAATCTAAGGGAATGACCTCAAATTAGGATACCAAACGAAGTTTTTGCAAGCATATCTATGTCAGGATGACATGAGTTTCGTCATCTATTACGGCCATATTTCTGGGCATTGGTGACAAATCTCATGCTCAGACGTCGCAGTCCAGTAAATGCATCTGTTTTAACCCTTCATATAATGAATGTTATAGAATTTGGTTAGGGTGCTTGCATATTTCATGTTTGAGTTTAGTGACGTTTAGCTAATTTTGCTGGACTGCAACATCTCAGCATGAGATCTGGCACCACTGCCCACAAAGCTGGTCATAATAGGTGAAGAACTCAAGTCATCCTGACCTCACAAAAATGAGGTTCAGTTTTAGCATTCCTCAAACTGGGATTCAGAGTTCAGTAGTAAACCTATTGATAATAAGTAGGGCATAGTCATCTTCAAAGCTTCAGAAAATCCTCAGGGGCACAGAGGGTATCTCCTATCTCACTTTAGTCAACTCCTAAGCAGTAGTTACACTTCAAGAGAAGCAATGAGTATAAAGATTATTATAATTACCTGAGGATGGCAGAGCAGTAAACTCCTATGCAATATTTACATTTTAAAATAAGCAATTAGTATAAAAATTACTATAATTACCTGAGGATGGCAGAGTTGTGGAGTGCAAGAGGCCTCATCTGATCCGTCACCGCACTGTGGGGTTCCATCGCAACGCTGGGCGGAGGTATAACAAATACCTCCCTGACTACAGGGGATCATGTGGCGACAATGGCCTCCTTTGGTCGATAACACATGAACGAGGAAAAAAAAATCACATTTTACATTATAAATTTAAAGATAAGAAGACGCCTGGGAATTCTGCAGGAGCCACTTGGGAATAAAACGGAGATGACTCTTCTACCGTCTCGTGGTTGTAATTATAATTGTCAAGTCTCCCAAAATAAATCAGAATATCACTGGCAATTTCTAGCAAAAATAGTTAAACCCACTAAAAATTATGGCATTTTTATGGCAACAATATTCCAGCATTACAGTGAAATGCTCCCAGAAAATAAACTGGAACGTTTTTGAAATCTTGCATAAAAAAAAAATAGTTAAGTGAATATATATATGAGATATACTCTAATGAGACAATGGATACCTCAAATAAACCTTCAGCATCCTATTAACATCTTCCTCCTGACTTTTCAAAGTAAGAAATATAATTTACCAAGTGTGCATTTATTGCTTGGTCTGCAATACAACTCTCAACAAAACCAAGATATTGTTTTCTATTTGCAATATTACTAGACGGAACATTAGCTACACTACAGAAAAGATCAAGTATTTTTTTTTTATGAGTGTGACACCGGGACAGGCATATTGCCTTCATCAGGTCCGGGCAAAAAGAAAACAGAGAGATGAAGAAAGAGTAGAAGCTTAAGGACAAGGCATAAATAAGAGAATGATAAACAACAGGAAAATAATGACAGGCTGAAAGAATAGTCGAAATAATGTAGACCTACAGCAATGCATTAAAATTTAATTTTCAATTAAAAGATGTGAATTATGAATATCTCCATGGATAAAACTGAATCAAATGAGCCCCAACAGTTTTTTACATCACGGTCTCCCCATTTTAATAAGAGCTAAGATGGTGCTTTCTTGCAAAGGACTTTGGCATTGGCAAGCGTGATTGTTTCCCTGCAGGAGGCCCCTTTCTAACCTCTGCCTGTGGAGGGACACGAACCCTCGACCCAACGAATCAAAGTCGCGAGCACTACCGCTCAGCCATGGTGACCACTGAGATACAATTTTTTAAACTGAACTATATATTGCTGAGAGTTAGTTTCAAAATTTAAAACAAAGAAAAAATCTCTAATATCTTTTTAAAGGATTCAAAACTTGAAACAAATTCAGAATTGTAACGGTTACAAATATCTTGTGGATATGCATGATGGGAAAAACAATATAGAAGACCATTACAATAAATATATATTTACATAGACTCATATAAAACATACTGAAATAGTTCAAGCCTGTGACTCCACAATTGTAATTTTTGGGAATTTTTTAACTTGTTATCTTTGAGGTCTCACATGAAAATTAATTTCTGTGAGTCAACAGAATCCATAGGGAATTTTATGCACTTTTTTTTTTTATGAATGTGACATCAAGACAAGAAAAAAAATTGTCTTATTGGGCCTGGGTATGAAGAAACATAAAGAAAAGAGAAATTGCGATGGGAAGTGTGGTGAGTTGTCATATGTGAAGGGATAATAAGATATGTGTAACGAATATGCAAGAATATTCAGTGTGGATGAAGGCATAAAAAAGGATTCGTAACTGAAGGAAGACTTAACATCGAGCTGTTCAGAACAGTCCTATGTAAGTCTAAAACACTTTCAGCTGTAGAATCACAATGGGCGGCTGGTGCCATGGACTGACCTATTTAACCAAGTTATGTAATGAATGTTACTGATTAATGAATTATTAAGTCTCAGTACCCCAAAGTTGGTAACTCTAAGGTAAACTTTGGGGTCAACCTTTCATATTCCTATGAAACTGACCTCATGTTATAAAAAAATGGAATAATTTTTTCATTTCATTAAATTAAAATAGGATTCAATTTATTAAAAAAAAATTATTCATAACTGCTTCAAATAAACTTCACCTGACCTTTATGACTGCATCTTGTCTAACCTAACAAAACAAAGCAAGCCTTAACAAATAAGGACTCAACAAGAACTTCTAGAGAGTACTGTAGATAAAGTATAGGTGGGGTGGGCGACAAAGCCCGCTAGAAGATATGCGGATATGCTAGATGATATCACTGTAGAAAAGAATTATTGAGTGGAGCGGATATTTAATGTGGACGGGACAGACTAATTTTGGAAATAGATGCCAGCCCAATCTTACATCCATGAAGAAGCTGAAAGAATATGATACTAAATGCTATTCAAATGACAAACATGTGACATCAGCAAAGATATGCGGGAGGGTCTTGAGTTCAATACCGATTTCTTCCAGTTCCTGATCATATTATACCCCAAAAGCTTGAATGCTGAGTGAGACATGCAAGGCTTTCACACAAAATATTGAGGCCATGGGAGTTTCTCTACTGTTTCAGTAACACTTTTTTTGCAATAAAGTATTGTATTATTACTCATTGATTGTCACCCAGCAAAAGGTTATGTACCACCTTGTAGTATGTTAAAAACTGACTACTTATTAGGATACAACAAATTATAAATATACTGTATACTTTAAGTGTGAAATATCCATATCTGTCATTATATGAGACAATCATTAAGGTAATACCATCATCACTCAATTAATACACATCAAGTACATACAGAGATTGGTTTTTCGTCACAGACTCCCTTTTCTAGTAAGGGTTAGGCCAGTGCCTTTATGTAAATGACTTTGGTTTTGGTAAGTGCGACCACTACCCTGAAAACATGCCCTTCTTAACTTCAAACTGTTGAGAGCCATGAACCCTCGACCTGATGAATTAAAGAAGCAAGCTTTATCGCAACACCACAGTGGCCATTCAATAACAATATGGTGTCTAAAACTATTCCCTGTTAGACTTCACTTCTAACTAATAACCATCTACAATAGCTCTACTCTACACAAAAGGACATATACTGCTATAAAGCAATGTGCAAATCCAAAAACTTAGATTTATTAAAGCCGAGATTAACCATTTTAGTAAACAGGAAATAGTATTTCCTGAATTTAAGAAAAAAAATCCCAGTTATTTATTAGTGACACTTTGCAAAAGTCATTGAAAAAATGAAATAAAGTGAAAAATATACAGTATAACATTAAGCTATACAGCCTGTCACTGAGAATTAGAATGGGACTGTTTGACATCGCCCTTTTGGAATCAATATTTTGGTGTTGCCCTTTTGGCACTAGGCTGTTTTGGCTAGGCTAGGCTAGGGTAAGTTAGGCAAGGTTAAATTAGGTTAGTGCCAAAAGAGTAACGCTAAAACAGTTTAGCACCAAAAGAGCGGTGCCAGAAAGTACCCGATCACTAAGATTATTATTCTAATCTTGATGTTTTATGCGAAATACACAAACTCCATTTAAAGACCTACATTAATCCAACAGAAACATAGGCCTGATGCTAGAGGTTGCTGATACACTATTAGGACAAATGAGTGCAAATGAGTGATTAAATTTGAGAAGTGGCTTAACCCTCAATGGCTGGGCAAGCTACGGAAAATATCCTCTCTTGATTGCGCTTGATTACACACTAACGTTTGCCCTGCACTGAGTACTTTACATAACAATTGTGGGGGAGAAAAGATGCCACACAGCACGAGGGAATACTGGCAGCCATAGCAAGTGTTCTAACACCCATTTCGTTTTGAAACAAGCCCATGGAATTTGACTGAAATTTTGACTCCGACTGGGTTAAAGAACTATGTTAAACCAGCGGAAGTCGAGGCCTGGTGCTGAAAATCGCTGATACACTATTAGGACACACAAACACAAGTGCAAGCGAGTGATTATGTTTGAGATGTGTTTTAACACTTTATCTCGTTTTATGATTTCGTTTTTTTCCCTTAGGGAAAGATGTGGGTCTTCTGCTGAATGCAACAGCAAACTTCAAATATATAATAAAATAATTAACATATGAGCTTGCATAATTATCAAAATCTATTTACAAAATACTAAAATAATGCAAGGAAATTACAAATATATATATAGAAACAAATGAAAGCTTAACTATTTTTACATATGATCATGGATTTTATGAGTCCAGAAAACTAAGAAATGCATTAGTTCCTTAAGCTTCTAATTAAAATTGGAAAGTTAATATATCTTATACCTTTTTAGCTTCTTTCGCTCTGAGGATATAAAAAAGTATGTTGAGCAATTGACTCATACCGCTCATTAAAATAAAGATTTGTAAATAAGTTATAATAAAAAATTAGGAATTTACAAAATAAAACATTAATATGAAGAAGCATAATGAGGGCAATTTTCTTGCCTATCTGGTGTATAAAAGAAAAGAAAATGTGAAAATATACAGCAGTTCATGCTATGCCATGCAAAATGTAGAAATTTAAATTAGCAATGTAGTTCTGAACTGAATTATTCTAGATTTTATCTAATATCTATCATATAACGCAGAAGCTGTTGCAAGATGTCCTATATAACCGAGCTTAGTGGAGGAGAGCTGTCAGAAACACTGTCCCCACAAAGAAGTGGGATAAGACGGAGAGAAAGAAGACGACTCTAATATCTGTTATTTGATGAAAAAGCAGCTATCTGAAGATGTCGTATGTGACCGTGCTAAGTGGAGGAGAGCTGTCAGAAACATTGACCCCACATAGAAGTGGGATAAGATGCATAAAAAGAAGAAGAGAGAGGAAGACTTTAACAACTGTTTATCTACTCACCACAATCCATTTCATCATTGCCATTGGGACAATGTAAGATGCCATCACACCTCTGCGTTTTGGAATCATAGCAAAACTCAGAATTTGGCCCACAGCGAGTCTGATTGAAACAATCTACGAAAGATGCAAAATAGTTCATGATTACTTGGTAAGATACAACATATCAGAAATATACCTTATACTTTAAGTGTGCAATATCCTAATCTGTCATTATTTGAAAC
This sequence comes from Halocaridina rubra, assembly GCA_037179515.1. NCBI lineage: Eukaryota > Metazoa > Arthropoda > Malacostraca > Decapoda > Atyidae > Halocaridina > Halocaridina rubra. Next base: position 38,200 of record JAXCGZ010019525.1, read on the forward strand.
AATCTTTAAGGTAATGCCAATAAAGCTGAAAACTTAACTCACACTTAGCAACAATAGGTAATTTTCTCAAGAGCACAAAAATAAAGCATATTGGTCCTAATAGGAGGGGTAAGACTTCTCAACAGCCAATCATTTTCAAAGCAATAAGCAAACTTAATGCATAAGGTACACTACACACGAGCAAGCAATACACGATCAAGTAAATATGTAAAAAGTTAAGAGGATGTCAAAATATATTCCGCCATTCGAAAAATAATAGTAGTGTACATTCAAATACAAACAAAAACTCACTGCAATAGACTTCGTCAGCTCTGTTGTCGCAGTCGGGGATGCCGTCACAGCGTCTCGTTGCCTTGTAGCATTCAGTGCCTTCACCGCACCACCACTGGTCAGCATCACACCCTGAAATTCAACACTTATTCAAACGAAAAAAATGCTGGGTCCTTTTTATATATTAGACACCATTGATCATGTCACATTTCAGGAGCATTCACTACCTTCACCAAACCACCATTCATAAGCATCACATCCTGAAATTCAAGATGGTTGTTCTAAAACTAAGTAAAGCCTGGTTCCTTTTCATATTTTAGATACCTGTGATTGTCACATTTCAGGAAAATGAGAAATAACTAAAATGATCATTCATCAGCATCACATCCTGAAATTCATGATGGTTGCTATAAAACCAAAAAAATTCTAGTTCCTTTCCTTACTTTAGACACCAGTGATCATGTCACATTTCACAAGCATAAGAAATAATCAACTTAAATGGTCAATTGTTAGCATCATATCCTGAATTTTATGATGGTTGTTCTAAAACAAATAACTTCTGGTTCCACTTCATATTTTAGACACAACTGATTATTTCACATTTCAGAAGCATCAGAAATAATTAACCCAAATGGTTATTTGTCAGCATCACATCCTGAACTTCATGACGGTTGTTTTAAAACAAAAGAAAAATTCTGGCACCATATCATATATAGGACACCAATGATTGCATTTCAGGAGCATAAGAAATAATCAACTCAAACAGAGCATTGCTAATGAATATAAGGCATATTTAAAACATGATAAAATTTAATACATCATCAATCATATGTCCATCACAGTGAGACTTAAAAAAAGAACAAATATGGAAACAAATTATGTCAAACCTAACAACCCTGGTTTCATAAGTTCAAGCAATAACCGAGGATTTCCAACTCTAGGGCCCATGTTCACTTAAAGATACAAATTTAAAAAAAATTATAAGTAGAGATTTCCCTCGCCCTGCCTACATCCACTGACAAGGGTGTGAGTTCATCCTTTTACTTTCCCACATCTCCTAAACCCGTAGCTTCTGAAAGATTATCACATGCTTTGTACCAATCTACGTATCTACAGTAATTCCTAAACATATATATTCTGAGTCCACTCATTTGCATTATTTTGTGACAAAAATGCAAAAAATATAAACAATCAACAAGAAAAAGAAAAGAGAACAATTACCATTATTAATATTATTGTCTTAAGCCAAACAACCAGCGCATATGCAAAGCACGGCGATCTAACAGCATGTCTAGTCCACAAGTTGTGCTTGATTCAAGAATATGGAGTTTAATTGCAAGCAAGTTTTCATTTGATAATATAAGACAAGAATCTATAGCCAATGAACAAACTGGGGAGAAATACTCCAGACTAGGAAATATAACAGAATTAAATCAATGTGTCTTAACAGATTCGCCACTTAGCATCTTAAAAAAGGCTTACTCAAGATACCCATTTTTTTGAGCAAGTGAGGATGATATACAATGAATATGTTGCTTGAAAGTCAATTTACCATCATAAGTAACCCACAGCATCTTGAACGAGTAACATAATGTCAAGGTAACATTATCAATCCAGAGAATGGCATGCGGAGGCTCAAAGAGTTCTGGACCTGCTTCATTATCATGAGCCACATATTATAACAAGCACAAATTTAGCAAGATCTCTAGTCAGAGTATTGCTAATTATTCTGCAAAATTTAATTGGTTGTTGACCTCAATACTAGACAATAAGGAGTGACAGTGATCTCCAAGGAGTCAGGCCTAGTTTAGGGCATGAGTTTATAGTATTGCAATGAGTGGCTGGTGCCATGGGCCAACCTACTACATGAATAGTTCAATAGACTTAGAAGCTGTGGACACTGACCACCAGTGTTGCTCTGCTCCTCTATAATAAAGTACAGTGCTAACTATTTATAAAGCATTTCAACTTTTAATTATGTCTCACTGGTATTGATAATATATACTTCCGCCAGACACATTCACAAGACCAAATTAGTGATTTTCACGTGGCTGGTAATAGTCACAGGACAGTCACAGAAAAAGCAACAATGTACGGTGGCCGGTATTAAAGTCATAAAAAACAAATTGCAGAATAAGGTTAGACTAGGTTAAGTTACAATGTATCACATTTCTTTAATTGGTTGTCAATACTTAACACCATTCCTTAAGCTCTCTATTAAAGAAAGACGCAGAAACAGTGCTAACATTGTTCTTTTTTTTTTTTTCCTGTGACATTTTAACCTGATTTTCGATTCTCCTGGAGTTACTATAAGGCTGGATGTCTTAAACAAGTCTATTCAAGTGCATAAAAAACAATAAAACAATAAATCAAAATCAAACACCAACTTCACTTCTAGCATAGAAAGCACAAACTGTAAGTGAAAATGACAAACCATCTTATACCTCTGAAAGAAAGGGAACAAGAAAAATAGCAACGGTTTTTACCAGTAATATATAAAACATTCTTCATTTGCAAGAGGGAACACAAATGAACATTAAACTATTCAATATTGGCTAAGGGTAAATAAATTGAGCAAAATAGGATGAAAGCTGTCATTTGTGAAAACTTAGCAACAAAGTCTTTCTAATATACCATATTGCAGGAGCCTCTGAGAATAGATGAAGATTAAGATGGTTACAGATCGCTGAAATAACTTGAAGACCTGGTCAAATACAGCCAAAAACTGTTATATAACATGAGAGACTGAAGACTACGACCTGGTAGAAGCCCATAAAAAGGACTGACTGACCGACAGCTAAGTGGTTACCATTTCTATAACTGCTACACAATAGAACACGAAACTGCAAGAGCAAGAAAGTTCATTTTTTTTTCTTATTATGAGTGCGACATTAGGGCGGGCTAAGAAAATTGCACTCATCGGGTCTGGGCAAGAGGAAACTAAGAGAAGTTAAACAGAGTTGGGGAGTGTGGTGACTTGTGAGATGTGGAAATAAGTTTGTGGAAGAGATTTTCATATGTATATGTATGTGCAATGGTAAAGGTAAAAGAGGATGAAATTATTAAAAGGAAAAATATAATTGCAAGTCATAAACTAAGGAGAAGACTAAACTTATACCTAACCAGAATTTTAAATCCTGCTCTAACAATTCTCCAAATGATTTAAGAGAGATGAAAGCCTATGTGGGAAGGGTAGTAGAGAAACTAAATGTAAAAGACAAAATTTTGTGCATAATATATACCAATTTAAAAGAATCGTACATTATTTTATAAAAAACTTCTCAATACTCACACAGGCAAATTTTTTAGTTTAATATCAAGTGTAACACAGATATACCAAAGTAGTCTAAAAATATATATAAAAAAACTTTGCAAGCACAATTTTGAACTTGCACAAAGACATTGCAGCTATGTGGTTAGCCGAGGCCTCTCCCTCTTTTGTCACGAACTCTATTTTCTTGAAGATTACGGCAAGTTTCCAAAATTTTAGTCACATTTTACATCATTCTCAACTAATTAATAATTCTTTGAATATGATTCAACATTTGCGTTCATACAATTAAAAAATTCAAGGATACTTCTCTCCTGAAGTAAATTCAAAATTTTCCTTGAGAATTACATAACAATAAAAATAAAACTTACCAAAACATCCTAATTCGTCTTCTCCATTGGCACAGTGCCATCTGCCATCGCAGTGCTCGCTGTCAACTAACCCAGGGCATCCAGCTATTAAAGAATCCACAGAAAATGCCTATTAGAGGTGTAAAAAGAATAACATTTTTCAATTATATATCTGTCATACATATAAAATGAAGTGCAATAAGGATAGTATACTGGAAAGTAATTACAGACACTCCCCAAATTATGAATAAATTATGTTCCAAAAGGCCGTTCGTATCATGAAATGTTCATAAGTTGATATTTTGTATGTACAGAACTGCATTGGAGGTACAAACATACATCATGTCTGCAACATAATAAAATTGTGTTAGTACATAATACATTTGTTTTCTTGTCCTAGAAACACATGATGCAAGTTTGCACACTTTCTTAAAATGTTGGAACCCTCCATAACTTGCTACATAATAAGAGTAAACTGCAAAGGCACTGCACATTCCATATGCTCGTATCTCCGGATATTCGTAAGTTGGGGAGTGTCTGTATATGTCTATCATACAGGAAAAACTATTAAAAACCTATGCAATGGTTTTCAAGGCATATTATACTGACAGTTTCATGCATCATACCAGGGCAAGTAGCAATCACACTGATCTAGATTTAGGACAAGTATCATTCACACTGATCTAGATTTATGTCACGGATTCCCTTTCCTATTAAGGGCTAAGATAGTGCCTTCTTTCGAATGACTTTGGTTTTGGCAGCATAACTGTTACCCTGAAAGGAAACCCCTTTTAACCTCAGAAACTAGCATTCACACTGATCCAGTTTTACATAACACATTCCCTTTTCTATTAAGGGTTAGGACAGTGCCTTCTTGCAAAGAATTTTGGTTTTGACAGTGTAAGTGTTACCCTAAGTAAATGCTCTATCTAACCTCAGACCGTGGCGAGTCTCAAACCGATGACCAGATGAATCAAAGTTGCACCACTTACCACCTGGCCAAGGCGGCCATTCACAACTAGCATTCACATTAATAACACTTAACATACTACCAATGCCACAACAAACCAAGGAAAGGGTAGGCATGCTTTAGTTTTTTTATTAACATGAACTTTTGTATATGATAACCCACCTTTGCAGTTTGCCTCATCAGAAGAATCTGGACATTCTACCTGACCATTGCACTGCCAAGCCTTTGGAATGCAGAGTTGGGGTTCAGTGCACATAAATTCCTCCAAGCGGCACTTAGTTAAGTTATTGCCTGCAAGAAAGAAATGATAATAAAATTTCTTTAAGATAAAATTTACAAAAGAAAACTTCTTTTCATTAACAATTATATATTCATATTACACGCGGAATACTCATAACTTTACGATTGGATAGGCTTCCATGATTAGAAGTAAGAATTTGTATAAAAAAAAAAATTGTTTCTAGCTGGTATCTCTAAAGCAGTTACGATGGATGACTATAAGAAAAAAAAAATAATTTACTTATCTGAAATATGTAAATACAGGGGTATTAGAATTTACAAAGAAACCGTATCCAATAAGGAATACTCAAGAGGTTACGACATGTGACTATAATACAAAATTAATAGCTTACTTATCTGCAATAAGTAAAAATAAGAATTTGAAAAGAAATCATATCCAGTAGATATCGCGAGAGAGGTTATGACAGATAGCTACAGGAAATAAATAACTTACTTATCTGAAATAAGCAAAAATAAGAAATAATAAAGAATCCAGTACATACTTTTGAAGAGGTACGACAAATGGTTATAAAAAAATAATAAATTACTTAGCTAAACTAAGTAAAAATAAGAACTCATAAGGAAGCCATATCCAGAAGGTATCGCTAAAGAGGTTATGACGGATGGCTATAAAAAACTTATAACTTACTTATCTGAAGTAAGTAAAATAAGCATTTGTAAAAACCCGAATCCAATATTTAGTGCCAAAGAGGTTGAGACAGATGGTTAAAAAAAATAGCTTATTTATCTGAAATAAGTAAAATATGAATTTGTAAAGAAACTGTATCCAGTAGGTATCGCTAAAGAGGTTAAGACAGATGGCCATGTAAAAAAATAACTTACTTATTTGATATAAGTAAATATAGGAATATATAAAGAAACCACAATCAGTAGGTATCACTAAAGATGTTACAACACATGGGTAAAAAAATAATAACAGTTTACTCAACTAAGCAAAAATGAAAATTCATAAAGAAACAGTATTCAGGAGGTATTGCTAAAGAGGGTACGACAGATGGAAAAAAAAAATAACTTACATATCTGACATAGGTAAAAATAAGAATTGTAGATATCGCAAAGGAGGTTACGACAGATAGCTGTAATATAAAAATAATAACTTACTTATCTGAAATTGGAGGGTGAAGCCTATATGACCTGGTTCAACCATAGTATCCGAGTAGAATTTAATTTTGACTTTGGGATCCTTGGTAATGATCGGCAATGGACGTGATTTGCCACAAATTTTTCCAGTTGTCTTTCCGCTCTCTGAGTGCTTGATTCGAGGTTCATCAGCTACATAATATTTATGCCCATTAGCTGACTTACGCATTGTCGCTGCAGACGTCTTGCTCAAAAAGAAGTCGCTTAGGCTACTGTTGAAGAGTGGTGTGTGAAACATGGGCAAGTTGAACCATTCTCTCTCCAGATTAATGGGTTTAGAATTCAATGGGCTTGGAAGATTATACTCTCCGCCACGAAGTCCCAAAACGCTACTTAAGTCATTATTGTGTTCATCGTTCCGATTGCTATCGATGTCTCTAAGGGCTTTGGAAGAATTTGGTTCTGTCTTGATGTTAATCCACTGATGAGGACAGCAATCGTAGGATCTCTTACCACATTTACTATCTTGATCTAAGTCATACACACTAAAGCTGTTGAAAAACAGATTTCTTCCATTATGCATACATATAAGTATCCACAGTCAAGAACTATATTATTATCTGTTAACAGTTATAAAGATAGAAAACTTAGAGTGAAAGAAAATACTTACAAAACAAGAATTCAAAAATCAATCCCTCCAAAAAGCAATTAAGGAAGGTCTTATGATGTCATGACTGTGGGCATATACAATCTTGAATAAATCCATTTAAGATAACAAGAATACATGTACATAACTCTTCCTCAAGGTAACAGAAAGAAAAATGTTTGTCTATCCATTAAAAAACTTTCATAGTTCATCAAGTAATGTGCACATAGTAGTTTAGTAGCCCCGTTACTTGGGAAGTTTCATATTTCTTGACTGTCTATTTCTGTTGTTAGGTTCATAATAGTTTAATATTCATTATACTGTACAGAAAGTAAAGCATACTCGCAATACACCCAAGCAAGCGAGCTCTTAGAGGGCTTTCTCATTCCATCACATAATGCTCATATTGAGGCTTAGTAAATTTGCTTGCTCTACTGGTTTACATATAATTCAAACTGCACTAGGCAAAGCTTAGGAAAAATACAGGAATTTAGGCATGATATACAGTATAGTATATAGGAGGTTGGGATTAAGCTATATGTAAAGCACTGACATCTTTATAAAAGTTTCGAACATACACTAATTCTGACTTGTACAGTCATGGTAAACCAACTGTTCGCGGGAGATGTGGGACGTACAGTATATATATCATATGCATTTTGAACATAAAAATTCCCTAAATTATATTAATGGGATCATGACAGTAATTTTTGTAGTTCTCATTGGCAGCAAAGTGCTTTTGTATCTACACAATTTGGTCATTATAAGGATAAACTTTTGATGAATTTTTCAAGAACCTATATTCAGTCTTAAGACACACTAAGATGGACTTAGCAATCGAAGACAATTACATTTGAAGAATTAAAGAAGATATATATTCACAAGGAATAATGAAAAAGGCTCGGAATGTTCAAGGGCGAGTAAAAGAGGGTTGATAAATAATGACAAAAATTAAAAATAAGGGCCAACATGAGACGAAAAAACATGGAACTGTGAGTGCAAATAAATCCACAAGTTTTAGCCAGAAAAAAAAAAATGGACAGCAAGAGGAGACAGAAGAAAAGATGTAGCATAAACAGACAGATGAAAAAATATGTAGATTCTTGGAGTGACATACCACAGCCACAGTCAGGAAAATACTCCTAAACAACATAGAACATATAGGAGATGCTATTTCTTTAAAGAATACTCCAGTAAAAACAAAGTCAGCATAAACTAAAAATAGCAAAGGACTGTACTTACTGAAGACGAGACCAAGCAATATGAAAACCTTGATATAAAACGAGAGAGAGAGAGAGAGAGAGAGAGAGAGAGAGAGAGAGAGAGAGAGAGAGAGAGAGAGATTATTTTATTTTATTTTATTAATTTATTGAGAGAGAGAGAGAGAGAGAGAGAGATGAGAGAGAGAGAGAGAGAGTGAGAGAGAGAGAGAGAGAGAGAGAGAGAGAGAGAGAGAGAGAGAGAGAGAGAGAGAGAGAGAGAGAGATTATTTTATTTTATTAATTTATTGCGCCAAGAGAGAGAGAGAGAGAGAGAGAGAGGAGAGAGAGAGAGAGAGGAGAGAGAGAGAGAGAGAGAGAGAGAGAGAGGAGAGAGAGAGAGAGAGAGAGAGAGGAGAGAGAGAGAGAGAGAGAGAGAGAGAGAGAGAGAGAGAGAGAGAGAGAGAGAGGAGAGAGAGAGAGAGAGAGGAGAGAGAGAGAGAGAGAGAGGAGAGAGAGAGAGAGAGAGAGAGAGAGAGGAGAGAGAGAGAGAGGTCAAAAGTCAAAGGTCAAAAACTTTATTCCATCAAAAATGGCTATTACATGATAATTAATCTAATTACAAATTACAATGTAAAATGTCAAAATAAAACAAATGAAATTTGCAAAGCACAAAATCAAAATATTTACACATTAAAATAAGCATACGTACACTTCGTCTACCCAATGGGAGGATAATAATGAGACTAAAATCACTTATTAAGTAGGTGATTTAAAAGATGAGATTTAAATGAGGGTAATGTTTGGCAGCTTCTTAAGTTTGCGGGTAAAGAGTTCCAAAGTCTCGGGCCCATTACATTTAAGGCTCTTGCCCCAATATCAGTGGAAGTTCTGGGCACGTAAAAAGAATTCTGATATCTGGTGTTGACGTTATTGATACGCACTTGATTAACTGTTGGCAATGAGAAGAGCCATTCCGGTAATATTCCATGATTTATTTTAAAAACTAAAAGACAGATATTATATATGAACTTCATGTCCATCCTTAGCCAACCCAATCTCTCAAAGAGGGGAGTCACGTGATCATATTTATGCACCCCCCCTATGGCAACTCTTGCAGCAAAATTCTGGAGCCTTTTCACTCGTAACATCTGGGTCTTAGTCGTGGAACCCCAAACACTCAGACAGTAGTTGAGAATACTTAAAATCAATGTTTGTACTACAATTACCCTACAATCAGGCTCGAATCTTTCATAGACTCTGTTCAAGTAAATAAGGGTCCCGTTCACTTTTTTATGTAGTTCATCGATATGAAAATTAAATGTCATGGTACTGTCCATAATAACTCCTAGATTTTTAACCTTATTAGATGGGAAGAGTGAAACATTGTTGAAATTTATACTGATGTTCTCAGGAATGCGGGACAGGTATTGATTTGATCCAAAAATAACGAATTTAGTTTTATTTTCGTTCAGTAAAAGACCATTACTGTTAAAATAACTTTTGGCACAGTTTAATATATCTTCAGCCCTTTTTAAGATTTCAGGAATTCTATCAATGTCACCAGTAAGCATAATCTGGGTGTCATCAGCATACATAACAAGTAGGCAATCTCTTATAAATTGAGGTAAATCATTAACATATATTAGGAAAAGCAGAGGACCCAAAATTGAACCCTGAGGAACGCCAAAACTGATATCTAAAGAAGAAGAGAGAGTCGAGCCCATTCGAACTGATTGAATTCGATCTTTCAGATAATTTTCGAACCAAAATGAGTCAACATGAACTTTGGAAAGTTTTCTCATTAGAATTTGATGGTGTACACTGTCAAATGCTTTAGACAAATCTAACAATAATAAAAGTGATATTTTCTTATTTTCAATATTACTATAAATTTTATCAGTAATTTTAAGTAGGGCCGTCTCGGTCGAAAGTTTAGGCCGAAAACCGTGTTGTTCTTCACATAATAGACAATTTGATTCAAGGAAATTTATTAACTGGGTGGCAACTACCTTCTCAAGTATTTTAGACAGAATGCTGAGAAGAGAGATTGGCCTATAATTTTCAACATTATTAGTATCTCCACTCTTAAAAACGGGGATGATATAGGGATGCTTCCAGAGGTTAGGATAAATGCCTGTAACAATGGATGTATTAACAATGACTAAAATGAAAAATACTGTAACTGGCAATGAGTCAATTAGGAAGCGAAGTTGTATCCCATCGGAACCACAAGAGTTTGTTGGTTTGAGGTTCTTTATGATAAGAATAAGTGTGACTAAATCGATTGGGTGCGGTCTAAAATTATTGATAATATTTCTTTCAGCTGGAGGCTGGCAATTATGTGGTTGATTAATAATCAAGTCATTATTATCTTGGGACTTTTCATATGTGGACTTACCTATTTTAGCAAAATACTTATTAAAATCATTCACTCGCTTTTCCACATTATCACTGAGAAGGTCAGAATTTTCTAAGATTTCCTTATTTGCAGGAATTATTCTTTTTATAACATTCCAAGTTCCTTTGATATTTCCCCTATACTTGGAAAATTCTTCCCTGAAATGATTTTTCTTCTTTTCGGACAACATTGTTTTAGTAAGGTTTCTTTCTCTTCTATAGGCTCTTTCCATCTCGGAGTTTTGTCTATCAGATTTAAATTGCCTTAGGAGGTCATCTCTCCTTTTCATTTGCTCTTTTAACTGAGAGTCAATCCACGGGGCAGGAGGGCGTGTCATGACTTTGGTTGTAAGAGGGGCACATTCATTTAAACATCTCGTAAAAACATCAGTAAAAGTAGAAACTTGATAATTTACACAATCTGTAGTTAGTATTGAATTTAAAATGTTGTATTCATTAAGAAGAGTGTCGCAGAAACAATTTTGAGAATAATTCTCAAGAGATCGGGAAAGTTTTAACAATTGGCGGTCTCTTTTCCTTCCTGACATTAACTGTAGCTATTAGAAGCTCGTG
>JAXCGZ010019526.1:0-49194 GCA_037179515.1 Halocaridina rubra
TTGGATTTGAATAGGACTGTCAAAGACATGTCGATATTAAGTCTTCCTTCAGTTACGGTTGTTTTTCAATGCCAACATTAACACCGAATATATTTTGATATTTATTACACATCTCTTATCCCATCACATCTAACAAGTCACAACACTCCCCATCTCCGTTTCTCTTTGCTTAATGTCTTCTTCGTTCATAGGAACGACGAGGGAAATTTTCTCTGCCCGTCCTGGTGTCACTCATGAGGAAAAAAAATATAGATGCATAGCTAAGTATCACAGAAACTAAATGTGATATACATTTTTTACGTGTCAGCTGTGAAAGAAGACTGTAACGAAGTTTCGAAAGCTATTAAATTTATTTTAGTTCAATCATCATGAAGATAGACTCAAGATAATGAAAGATTCATGACGGTTTTCCTTGGCATATTGTGGTATTTATTTTAGTCTAACCTTCATGAAGATAGACTCAAGATATTGAAAGATTTCATGCTGGATTTTCTTGGCATATTGTGGTATTTATTTTAGTCCAATTTTCATGAATAAAGGCTCAGGATATTGAAAGATTTCATGACGGATTTCCTTGGCATATTAAGGTATTTATTTTAGTCCAATCTTCATGAAGATAGACTCAAGATACTGAAAGATTTCATGACGGATTTTCTTGGCATATTGTGGTATTTATTTTTGTCCAATTTTCATGAATAAAGACTCAAGATATAGAAAGATTTTCTTTGGCATATTGTGGTATTTATTTTAGTCCAATCTTCATGAATAAAAACTCAAGATAATGAAAGATTTCATGGCGGATTTTCTTGGCATATTGTGGTATTTATTTTAGTCCAATCTTCATGAATAAAGACTCAAGATAGTGAAAGATCTCATGACGGATTTTCTTGGCATATTGAGGTATTTATTTTAGTCCACTTTTCATGAAGATAGACTCTAGATAATGAAAGATCTCATGACGGATTTCCTTGGCATATTGTGGTATTTATTTTAGTCCAGTCTTCATGAAGATAGACTCAAGATATTGAAAGATTTCATGACGGATTTCCTTGGCATATTAAGGTATTTATTTTAGTTCAATCTGCATGAAGATAGACTCCAAGATAATGAAAGATTTCATGACGGATTTTCTTGGCATATTGTGGTATTTATTTTAGTCTAATTTTCATGAAGATAGACTCAGATAATGAAAGATTTCATGACGGATTTCCTTGGTATATTGTGGTATTTATTTTAGTCCAATTTACATGAATAAAGACTCAAGATATTGAAAGATTTTCCTTGACATATTGTGGTATTTATTTTAGTCTAATCTTCATGAATAAAGACTCAAATAATGAAAGATATCATGACGGTTTTCCCTGGCATATTGTAGTTTTATTTTAGTCCAATTTTCATGAATAAACACTCAAGATATTGAAAGATTTTCCTTGGCATATTGTGGTATTTATTTTAGTCTAATCTTCATGAATAAAGACTCAAGATAATGAAAGATATCATGACGGTTTTCCTTGGCATATTGTAGTATTTATTTTAGTCCAATTTACATGAAGATAGACTCAAGATACTGAAAGATTTCTTGACGGATTTCCTTGGCATATTAAGGTATTTATTTTAGTCCAATTTTCATGAATAATGACTCAGGATAATGAAAGATTTCATGACGGATTTTCTTGGCATATTGTGGTATTTATTTTAGTCTAATTTTCATGAAGATAGACTCAGATAATGAAAGATTTCATGACGGATTTCCTTGGTATATTGTGGTATTTATTTTAGTCCAATTTACATGAATAAAGACTCAAGATATTGAAAGATTTTCCTTGGCATATTGTGGTATTTATTTTAGTCTAATCTTCATGAATAAAGACTCAAATAATGAAAGATATCATGACGGTTTTCCCTGGCATATTGTAGTTTTATTTTAGTCCAATTTTCATGAATAAAGACTCAAGATATTGAAAGATTTTCCTTGGCATATTGTGGTATTTATTTTAGTCTAATCTTCATGAATAAAGACTCAAGATAATGAAAGATATCATGACGGTTTTCCTTGGCATATTGTAGTATTTATTTTAGTCCAATTTACATGAAGATAGACTCAAGATACTGAAAGATTTCATGACGGATTTCCTTGGCATATTGTGGTATTTATTTTAGTCCAGTCTTCATGAAGATAGACTCAAGATATTGAAAGATTTCATGACGGATTTCCTTGGCATATTAAGGTATTTATTTTAGTTCAATCTGCATGAAGATAGACTCCAAGATAATGAAAGATTTCATGACGGATTTTCTTGGCATATTGTGGTATTTATTTTAGTCTAATTTTCATGAAGATAGACTCAGATAATGAAAGATTTCATGACGGATTTCCTTGGTATATTGTGGTATTTATTTTAGTCCAATTTACATGAATAAAGACTCAAGATATTGAAAGATTTTACTTGGCATATTGTGGTATTTATTTTAGTCTAATCTTCATGAATAAAGACTCAAATAATGAAAGATATCATGACGGTTTTCCCTGGCATATTGTAGTTTTATTTTAGTCCAATTTTCATGAATAAAGACTCAAGATATTGAAAGATTTTCCTTGGCATATTGTGGTATTTATTTTAGTCTAATCTTCATGAATAAAGACTCAAGATAATGAAAGATATCATGACGGTTTTCCTTGGCATATTGTAGTATTTATTTTAGTCCAATTTACATGAAGATAGACTCAAGATACTGAAAGATTTCATGACGGATTTCCTTGGCATATTGTGGTATTTATTTTAGTCCAGTCTTCATGAAGATAGACTCAAGATATTGAAAGATTTCATGACGGATTTCCTTGGCATATTAAGGTATTTATTTTAGTTCAATCTGCATGAAGATAGACTCCAAGATAATGAAAGATTTCATGACGGATTTTCTTGGCATATTGTGGTATTTATTTTAGTCTAATTTTCATGAAGATAGACTCAGATAATGAAAGATTTCATGACGGATTTCCTTGGTATATTGTGGTATTTATTTTAGTCCAATTTACATGAATAAAGACTCAAGATATTGAAAGATTTTCCTTGGCATATTGTGGTATTTATTTTAGTCTAATCTTCATGAATAAAGACTCAAATAATGAAAGATATCATGACGGTTTTCCCTGGCATATTGTAGTTTTATTTTAGTCCAATTTTCATGAATAAAGACTCAAGATATTGAAAGATTTTCCTTGGCATATTGTGGTATTTATTTTAGTCTAATCTTCATGAATAAAGACTCAAGATAATGAAAGATATCATGACGGTTTTCCTTGGCATATTGTAGTATTTATTTTAGTCCAATTTACGTGAAGATAGACTCAAGATACTGAAAGATTTCATGACGGATTTCCTTGGCATATTGTGGTATTTATTTTAGTCCAGTCTTCATGAAGATAGACTCAAGATATTGAAAGATTTTCCTTGGCATATTGTGGTATTTATTTTAGTCTAATATTCATAAAGATAGACTCAAGATATTGAAAGATATTATGACGGATTTTCTTGGCATATTGAGGTATTTATTTTAGTCCAATCTTCATGAAGATAGACTCAAGATATTGAAAGATCTCATGACGGATTTTCTTGGCATATTGTGGTATTTATTTTAGTCCAATCTTCATGAATAAAGACTCAAGATATGGAAAGATTTTCTTTGGCATATTGTGGTATTTATTTTAGTCCAATTTTCATGAAGATAGTTTCAAGATATTGAAAGATTTCATGACGAATTTTCTTGGCATATTGTGAAATTTATTTTAGTCCAATCTTCATGAAGATAGTTTCATGATAATGAAAGATTTCATGCCGGATTTTCTTGGCATATTGTGGTATTTATTTTAGTCCAATTTTCATGAATACTCAAGATATTGAAAGATTTTCCTTGGCATATTGTGGTATTTATTTTAGTCCAATCTTCATGAATAAAGACTCAAGATATGGAAAGATTTTCTTTGGCATATTGTGGTATTTATTTTAGTCCAATTTTCATGAAGATAGTTTCAAGATATTGAAAGATTTCATGAGGAATTTTCTTGGCATATTGTGGAACTTATTTTAGTCCAATCTTCATGAAGATAGTTTCATGATAATGAAAGATTTCATGCCGGATTTTCTTGGCATATTGTGGTATTTATTTTAGTCCAATTTTCATGAATACTCAAGATATTGAAAGATTTTCCTTGGCATATTGTGGTATTTATTTTAGTCTAATCTTCATGAAGATAGACTCAAGATACTGAAAGATTTCATGACGGATTTTCTTGGCATATTGTGGTTACTTCCCCTACCCAGAAACTGTTCCACCTTTAAGTCTGTTCCACCTTTAAGTACTTGATGACTTATTTTTAATTCTTGGCATTACGACTTGCATAAGGTATGAAATGGTTATTATTGTACATGGGTAACTTCCAAAGGCTTAAACGATATGAAGATAAACTGAGTTTTTTTATTCTCTATATTTGCTCCGTATAGTTGTCACAGATTAAATTTAAATGTTTATCTTCAAAGATCATTGTATCAAAGCTTTACATCTTAAACAAAATAATGAATGTTAAAGGGATGAAGTATAATTCGTGGTTCCTGGATATCCTCGTTATCTAGAATTATTGTCTTTTATTACAATATATATATATATATATATATATATATATATATATATATATATATATATATATATATATATAATTTTTTTCCCGGGTGTGACACCGGGACAGGCATAAATTGCCCTCATCAATAAAGGCTCGGAAATAAAGACGAAGGAAAAGAAAAAGGTTAAGGACTAGGCAGAGATGTAATGATTGTTTTATTTAGTCGATTTTTATTTTAACTAATATGCGATTACCTTTCCCCATTCTGGTCATATCTAGTAAGTTAGATTGATTATTCGAAGTTTCTCCTTGAAAATTTTTTCAGTATTTTAATAAAGATTACAGAAAGTCACAGTGCCTATATATAGTTGGTAGGGTATTCAATATTCCTACTCTTGTTTCTATACTTTTATCAATTTACAAGAGCCGATAAGATACAAGAAAGTAGACTAAGATGGTATGGTCATAATCGTTAGGAGGGATGAACAGTATGTTGGGAGGAGGGTGATGGAAATGGATATACAGGGTAGGAGAAAGAGGGGGAGACCAAAGTGTAGGTGAATTGATTACATCAATGACGACCTGAGGTCTAAAGGTTTGTTGGATGATGAGGTGTTGGACAGGAACATATGGAGAGCACTGGCCAGAAACATCGACCCCACATAAAAGTGGGAAAGGATGTAAACAAAGAAGAAGTTATCCCCCTCATAAGGGGGGGATATGGCTGTGTCAAAGTTAGAACTTTACGCTATGGAAGGTATATTCAAAGAGATTCAGTGAACCCCTCGCTCCACCCCATTGGGTTAAATTATACGACACGCAGGAGAACGTGGAGGGAGTGTTGTTGCCTGCTCTCAGAGGAGATTTGAAATCTTCAAAACTTAAGTTATAACTTAACACATGCCGGTCTTCATTAGCAATCACCGTGGCTCAAGCGGTAGCGTCCGCGACTCTGAGGCGTTAGGTCGAGAATTCGCACCCCGCCACGGTCTGAGGTTAGCAAGAGCATACACTCAGGGTAACGATCACATCTGCCAAAACAAGTCCTTTGCAAGAAGGCAACCGTCCTAGCCCTTAGTAGAAAAGGGAGTCCGTGACGTAAAACCGGAACATTGCCTAGGAAGTTTTAAATCATTATTGCTGTCAGTTTGCCAATGTTTATATAATAGTTCCATATTTTGAAAGGGTTCGCGCCCCGTCACGGACTGAGGTTAGCAAGGGCATACACTCAGGGTAACGATTACATCTGCCAAAACAAGGCCTTCGTAAGAAGGCAACCGTCCTCGCCCTTAGTAGAAAAGGGAGTTCGTGACGTAAAGCCGAATCCATATGTTGAAAATAAATCGCAGATCAGAATGTATTTACAAAATGATCAAAAAGTTGTCATGACAGTCAAGGCTTTTATTGTAAAAATACTCTTTTATAATAGTTAAACAAAATTAAGATAATAATATATATACTCTCATAATTACAAACTTTTTTACCATACAAACAAAGTCTTACAATAGTAAAGCAAAATTAAAGCAGAAATATAAAGTTAAATTATTATAAAATCTTTGACAATACAAACAAGCTTTTACAATAGTAAAGCAAAATTAAAGCAAAAATATAAAGTTAAATGATTATAAAATCTTTGACAATACAAACAAGCTCTTACAATAGTAAAGCAAATTTAAAGTAAAAATATAAAGTTAAATGATTATAAAAATCTTTGACAATACAAACAAAGTAATTCTTGTAGCTCATCCTTCGCTCACAACCTGTAGCTTCTCATCTTAATTGTAAATTATTTTCATCTGGAGTGATCCTCGAAATGGGTTGTTGAACGACTCTAGAAAGAGTTTTTATCTTCCCCTTTACAAAACTTTACGAGGGGAATAAAAATTCTTTTTAGTGAGTCTTTGAGGCGTGAATTAGGTCTTCTTTAAGCTTGAAGAGAAACTGTGTGTAAATTTAAGTGTGTGTGTGTGTGTGTGTGTGTTTTTTTTTTTTTTTTTTTTTTTTTTTTTTTTTTTTTTACTATATTGTGTTGTTGCGTTGTCTTATCTCAGTCTTTGTTCGGTAGGTCTTCCACTTGGAACTGTAGTTCTTTAGGGCGGGTTTACACAGTCAAACGGTTCCTCGAACGCGGTTCGACAGACAAGTGTTTGAAGTGATGTTCGAAAGTGTGAACGGGGTATTTGGTTGTCGAACCCGTTTGCCCCGTTCACACGTTCGAACATCACTTCAAACACTTGTCTGTCGAACCGCGTTCGACGAACCGTTTGACCGTGTAAACCCCCCTTTACACTTGGCACTGTATGTCTCACTCTTGGAACTGCACTAATTTATCATGATGTGTTGTTGTAACAGTGTTGGCACTGTATTATTCTACCGCTCTGTGGTCTTGTTGCAATGTTTGGATCGTAATTATTTGTGATGTGCTCTTGTTTTGTACTTGGCACTCTACAAATTTGTCGTAGTCCTTTTTTTTTCATTATTGGCACTGATCTGTGTCTTGATGCCCTATTTAATTCTTAGCACTGCATAATTTGTCGTGTTATCGCGTTGCCTCATTCTTGGCGCTGAGACGTGTTTTTTTCCGTGATGCTATGTGTAATTCATGCTGGAATACTATACTGTCTGGTCGGGATGTCTTATTGTCGTTTTCGTAGCACTGTGCTAACTTGTGCGATATGTGCTGCTATCACATTGTTGGCACTGCTGTAGTATTGCGTGATAAGAAATGGTATAATAATAATATAATAATAATAATAATAATAATAATAATAATAATAATAATAATAATAATAATAAACCTTTATTTCCATTACAATACAACGGGTATTCGTCAGCCGGGGCAAGCCTCAACCCCCCACTGTGGTGCCCAACCACAGCAGTACCTGCCAGTAAACAGCTTAAACTCTCGGTCTTGGACGGGAACCGATCTTTCGACCTCGTGAATGCGAAGCCAGCGCGTTACCACTGTACTAGCCAGCAGGCTAGTGAGACAATTGCACTCATTTTTTATAGTACTATGCTATTTGAAATTTTTCCCCCCAGATGACGTAATATTATGTGATTATGTAGTATGGTAGATCGTAAAAGAGTTTCGTCTTTTTAGAGCCTCCGGCTAGTACAGTGGTAACGCGCTGGCTTTGCATTCGCGAGGTCGAGGAATCGCGCTTCGTCTTGGCAAGAGAGTTTAAGCTGTTTACTGGGGAGGTTACTGCTGTGGTTGGGCACCACAGTGGGGGGTTGGGGCCTGTGCCGGCTAGCTACCACCCTATGGGTCCTCCATGACCCGTTCCACCCATCCCTGGGTGGAGAATCTAAAAAAAAAAAAAAAAGTCTTTTTAGTAGATCTCGGAATCCAAAAGTCTGGCCACCCCTGCCCTAAAGTAATTTAAACAGTGGATTCAAGAAGATATTTAGAGACAGTAAATAACTCGTTGAAATGTTCACTTCCAAATCCCCTTCACTTCCATATATCTAATGCTTAGTCAAAACTCACAAAGAAAATAAGCCAGTGCGACCAATCAAGTGCTCTAGGATCCATCACCTTTGAACCTGTCAGATTATCTCGTTAAAGTGTTGTTAACCTTGTTGGCACTATATCGGGGTCCTCACATTATCAGTTCATTTGACCTGGTAGAAAATTTAAATTCACTATCCTTTCAATTCCGAACTGTGGCCATGCGACTAGAGTTCGGCCGTTTTACGTCACGAACTCCCTTTTCCACTAAGGGCTAGGACGGTCTGCCTTCTTCACGAGGGCAGGACTTGTTTTGGCAAATGTAATCGTTACCCTGGGTGTATGCCCTTACTAACCTCAGTCCGTGACGGGGCGCGAACCCTCGACCTGCCGCCTCAGAGTCGCAGACGCTACCATTTTGCCACAGAGACTACTTCTTTCAATCCCAATGTGTCCATCAGTAAATTTTGATGTCTGTTTTACTTTTACAAACGTACCTATAGATTCAATTCTTGAGTATCTTAATTATAAACTTGTTAATTATAATTACCATATACCTTCCCTTAAGATCATTACTTTTTAATGGTGAATATTATTAACAGATTAACAAGTCCTTCGCAAGAAGGCAACCGTTCTAGCCCTTGGTAGAAAAGGGAGTCCGTGACGTAAAACCGGAATTATTAACAGATTTTTGGTATGGCAGTGGGTAATCACCTCTCTTCTCACCTCTCAAATTTAAGGATTCTTTGAAAATCAGTATATTCCCAACTATAATTCCTGTTCCTATTAATTAGTTTAGATATGTTGATAATATTCCAGCAATTATTCCTATAGATATTGATGTTAACATCCCTCTCAAAATTAAGGGCGGTTCACACGGTCAAACTGTTCGTCGAACGCGGTTCGGCAGACAAGTGTTTGAATTGATGTTCGAAGGTGTGAACGGGGTATTGGGTTGTCGAACACGTTTGTCGAACGTGTTCGACAACCAAATACCCCTTTCACACCTTCGAACATCACTTCAAACACTTGTCTGTCGAACCGCGTTCGACGAACCGTTTGACCGTGTAAATCCCCCTTTAGATGAACGAGGTCCTTCAGTGAAATTCACTCTGGAAAAAAAAAAGATAATTGTCTAGCCTTTTTAGATATATTAATTGTAAATTTCGTATTTATAGAAAACCTACAAATAATTTCTCATATGTTGATGTTTATTCTGGTCATCACAATAATGTAATAAAATCTATATTTTCGAGAGCATTGCCCATTGTCAGCACCGAATTCATTAATCAAAAGTTGGAAACTATCAGGTCAATTGGAAAATTTTTTTGTTGTCCGCGCCTCATATATTGGAACTCTGCCATAATAAAGGTCTTGAGAACATGTAATAATAATAATAATAATGATAATAATAGTAATAATAATAATAATAGTAATAATAATAATAATAATGATGATGTGAATAATAATAATAATAATAATAATAATAATAATAATAAAGAACCCCTTCCGAATTCCCTTTTTTCCCTAGACTTTTCAAATTTCATTAATATTAGATCACTGTTCAAATTATTTAATGTAAATCTCGTCCTCTCTTACTGTAATACTAATACAAATATATATATCTATATTTTTTTTTGGAAAAAAAACAAGAACAAAAACAAAAACTGCCCCAGGCAAAATAGCAACATATATACAAGATCACTTGCGGAGATTGCAAATTAATTTACATTTGCCAAAACAGCAGAGATTTGATGACAAAAATAAACCAACATGAATATTATATTCAAACAGGTCAAACTTCAAGTGCCATATATATTAATATAAGTACTATGTCACTTAGGCTTGATTGGCCTGTAAGTAGTGTAATTGTTAATTGTAATAGAATCGTTTCTAGAAATGTTCTCGAAATCACTTTTATACAGTTAAAGGTACGTTTTCCTCGGTGCGATTATCGCTCAACGATGATCGTTCATGGCTCAACGATGATCGTCAAACGATTTTCTAGAGCACTCATTCTATCGATCTTTGAATGGACTAATATTGGGGTAACTCGGTCCGTTATTTTCTCCTCTTTGTCATTTATTGCAATCACATTTCCATTTTGACCTTGTATAAAGTCCCCCTCATTTTTCTCTAATTTCCCCTCATTTTTCTCTAATTTCCCCCTCATGTCTTCTCTAATTTCCCCTCGTTCTTCTCTAATTTACCCTCATTTTTCTCTAATTTCCCCTCATTCTTCTCTAATTTACCCTCATTTTTCTCTAATTTCCCCTCATTTTTCTCTAATTTCCCCTCATTTTTCTCTAATTTCTCCTCATTCTTCTCTAATTTCCCCTCATTTTTATTTCCCCTCATTTTTCTCTAATTTCTCCTCATTTTCTCAAATTTTCCCTCATTTTTCTCTAATTTCCCCTCATTCTTCTCTAATTTCCCCTCATTCTTCTCTAATTTCCCCTCATTTTTCTCTAATTTACCCTCATTTTTCTCTAATTTCCCATCATTCTTCTCTAATTTCCCCTCATTCTTCTTTAATTTCCCCTCATTCTTCTCTAATTTCCCCTCATTTTTCTCTAATTTCCCATCATTCTTCTCTAATTTCCCCTCATTTTTCTCTAATTTCCCCTCATTTTTCTCTAATTTACCCTCATTCTTCTCTAATTTCCCCTCATTCTTCTCTAATTTCCCCTCATTTTTTTTATTTCCCCTCGTTTTTCTCTAATTTCTCATTTTCATATAATTTTCCCTCATTTTTTTCTAATTTCCCCTCATTTTCCTCTAATTTCCCCTCGTTTTTCTCTAATTCCCCTCGTTTTCTCTAATTTCCCCTCATTTTTCTCTAATTTCCCCTCGTTTTCTCTAATTTCCCCTAATTTTTCTCTATTTTCCCTCATTTTCCTCTAATTTCCCCTCATTTTTCTCTAATTTCCAGTCATTTTTCTCTAATTTTCCCTCATTTTCATATAATTTCCCCTCATTTTTCTCTAATATCCCCTCATTTTTCTCTAAGTTCCCCTCATTTTTCTATAATTTCCCCTCATTTTTCTCTAATTTATGCACTACTAGAGGCTGTTTTTACTTAGAGCAACTTGGCATGCTAATTGGTCCTTCATTCGGATTTTAGAGGTCGTAAAATCAGCTTCCGTTCATTTATTTTTGTTCAAGAAACTCGTAAAATAAAGCTCTTTTAGTCTCCAATATCTTTGGACTCGGTACAGTGGTAACGCGTTGGCCTCGCATTCGCAAGGTCGACAGATCGGTTCCAGTTCAGGACCGAGAGTTAGCAGTTTACTGGGAAGGTTACTGCTGTGGCTGGACACCACAGTGGGGGGTTGGGGCTTGCACCGGCTGACGCCCGCCAGAGCAGGGGCGATGCTTCTGATAGGAGGGCTAAAACAGCAAACTTTAAATTTAATGTAAGGATGCCAACGAAAAGACTTCAAGCTTTAACCTTCCACCCATTCTGCCTTTACTGTAGATTCCAGATGGTACTGTCAATGCTGGTATCCCTGCAACTGGAGCGGCAGTCTACTCGGAGAGTTTTACAGCCTCCTGGAGACTTTCAGACTCCTGCTCCACTCTGCAAACTGAGTTATATGCCATCAAAATGGCTCTGCACAACTCAATTGAAAAAGGACAAGGACCTGTTACGATACACACCGACTCACTCTCCTCTGTCCAAGCACTACAGCAGCAGAAGTTCAAAGAAAACATCAACCTAATCAGCACGGTCCAAACACTGCTAGTGCAACATCAAGAACAAGGAAGACCGGTAACCATCAACTGGATACCCAGCCATATCAACATCCCTGGAAATGACAAGGCTGATCAACTTGCCAAGGATGCCGTCTTATGCAACAGCATACAGCAATCTATACAACCCAGTCTTCAACAATACAAATCAAAAACCAAGCAGGCACTACAGAGATCAAAGCAGGAAAACCACAACTACTGGGTCAACAGAAGCTCCTACTCTGCCACGTGGTACAGGGAAGCAACAAAGCTAGAGCCTTCACCGGTATCCAAATACACCCCAAGGAGTCTGGCTGTCATGATAGCTAGACTCAGGCTAGGCTACAAATGCTGCTGGGAAATCATTGAGAACCCCAGAAAAGAGTGTGCACACTGTCAAATGATAACTGATAAGGCCCTGCTGCATTATCTTTTAGAATGTCCAAAGACAAACAGCTTAAGGAACGGATTAAACATGGAACCACAACACACCAATGCGACAGTTCATGCAGCGAAAATTGTTAAGGAAATACTTGACAACATAGACACACATCTCACCACCTTGGAAACTTTCGAACCACCAAGGTGATAAAACAAACCAAGAGGTATAACCTCTAACCTACGGGCCGTTCTTTGAACAAGGGCCCGTGCCAACACAAGGTTGGCTTTAACCTCAAACAACAACAACAACAATGTTATATTTTTACACGAGGCTCATAAGTTAATGCACTTTTAAATATCTAATATATCCTTTGACTCTGAAATTAGATATACTACACTTCTTTCACTTGTAGTTACTTCGGTATCTTTAGTCTTTTGTACCCAAAACTAATCTAGATAATCTAAGCTAAACCAGGTTAGGTTAGGTTGATCAGATTAGCTTAGGGTATAATAGACTATAAAGTTATTAACTGCTCGCTAAATTAGCACAAAATAGCCTGTAGAAAACATTTTCAAAATATAACCATGTAAGGTTACCGCCCGGTAATACGAGATCGATTTCATATTACCCCCCTAACCTAATCAATGCCTCTCACCTGGTTTATTTTGAAATGAATTTCTTCCTAGCTGTTGGTAATATATACGCGATTATAAGCAAGAACGTAGAGGTGGTCAGATGAAACTAGAATCATTAGAAATATCTATATCGTCAAGTCTATTTTTATGCCAAGGTCTTATAGTCGGCCAGTTAATAGTTAATTTTTATTTAATATCGTGTCCTCTTGATCCTTTATATATATATATATATATATATATATATATATATATATATATATATATATATATATATATATATATATATATATATATATATATATATATATATATATATATATATATATATATATATCTAGCCCTTTCTCTGTTTCCAGTGGTGTTCCACAGGGCTCTGTTCTTTCACCTACTCTTCCTTCTCTTCATCAATGATCTTCTACAATCCCCATCTTCCTCTCTTCTTCATGCCTTTGCCGATGATTCTACCCTTCACTTTTCCTCTGCCTTTTCTTCACAACCTTCATCTGTTACTCGTAATAAATCTCGTATCACTCTTTCTTCTGTTCTTAACTCCGATTTGCAGAGAGTATCTGAATGGGGCACTCAAAATTTAGTTAAATTCAATGCCTCCAAGACACAGTTTCTGGCTATCTCTTTATCTTCTTCTCCTCCTGATAACCCTATTGTCTTCGAAACTAATGAAATTTACCCTCTTAACTCTATCAATATATTAGGAATCCATATAGCCTCTAACTTGTCTTGGAGGAATCACATAATCCAAATTTCTAAATCTTCATCCAAAAAATTGGGGGTTTTGTTTCGTTTTCGTTATTACTTTTCCTCATTGCCGTTTCTTAAAATTTACAAAGGCCTTATCCGCCCCTGCTTAGAATACTGCTCACACATCTGGGGTGCTTCTTCCTTTACTTATCTTCTTGATAGGGTTGAATCTAAGGCAGTTAGACTCATTAATGATCCTTCTCTTACTTCTAACCTGGATTCTCTCCCTCTTCGCCGTAAGGTATCTTCCCTTTCGCTTTTCTATCGCTACTACTTCCATCGCTGCTCTGATGAGTTGGCGAGTTGCATCCCTCCTCCACTGCCGAGGCCGCGTAACACTCGCCAAGCGGCTTCATCTCACAGGTACTGTGTGGAGATTTGTAGCTCGCGGATTGGTCGGTGCAGCGACTGCTTCTTCCCATCTACCTCCAGACTCTGGAACTCTCTTCCTCCTTCTGTCTTTCCTAATTCTTATGACCTTTCATCCTTCAAAAAGCAGATCTATCGTCATCTCAGAGCCTAGTCCTCCATACCTCTGGATCCTCTTTACTTTGACTGTTTTTTTCTGTCTGTCGTTTTCCTTTGTGTGACATTACCTCATCTCTGCCTTGCCCTTAACCTTTTTCTTTTCCTTCGTCTTGGTATTTTCTCGTGCCAGGGCCTTTGTTGATGAGGGCAGTTTCTGCCTATCCCGGTGTCACACTTAAAAAAAAAAAAAAAAAAAAATATATATATATATATATATATATATATATATATATATATATATATATATATATATATATATATATATATATATATATATTTCCCCTTATAAGAGGAATGGCTAAGTCATTGCAAAATACTCTGACTCTTCGGGAAGAGAAATGAGGAGGAGGGGAATCCCAGTCCCCTCGCTCCGCCCCATTTAGTCGATTCTTAAGACACGTTGGGAACACGGAGGAAGAGAGAGAGAGAGAGAGAGAGAGAGAGAGAGAGAGAGAGAGAGAGAGAGAGAGAGAGAGAGAGAGAAAATACCGTAATATAAATTGTCTCTTTTCGTCGAACGCGGTTCGACAGACAAGTGTTTGAAGTGATGTTCGAACGTGTGAACGGGGTATTTGGTTGTCGAACACGTTTGTCGAACGTGTTCGACAACCAAATACCCTGTTCACACGTTCGAACATCACTTCAAACACTTGTCTGTCGAACCGCTTTCGACGAACCGTTTGACCGTGTAAACCACCCTTAATATACAAATAGTCTTACAATCCAGAATTTTTTTTGGCACATTTTGATATTGATTGCATCTTTCATCATTCATGACTTTTTAAGTTTTGTATATACTTATAAGTGTAAATTTAATAAATTAAATTTTTTTTATAATATGCTTTTATATTTTTTTCCGCTATTTATATGTTCACTTGATTGGTTATTTTAGATCTGTTTATATATTGTTATTTATCTGTTTATTTTCTGGATATTCTCTGCCTTTACATCGACATTCCATTTTTTTAGCTAAAATCCGCCATCTTAACCCCCGTAAGCTCTGTTCTAATCGCTTATAAGAAGTAGAAAAGTGAATTTTCCCCTCATCATAGAAGTGAATTTTCCCCTCATCATAGAAGTTAATTTTCCCCTCATCATAGAAGTGAATTTTCCCCTCATCTTAGAAGTGAATTTTCACCTCATCATAGAAGTGAATTTTCCCCTCATCATAGAAGTGAATTTTCCCCTCATCATAGAAGTGAATTTTCCCCTCATCAAAGAAGTGAATTTTCCCCTCATTATAGAAGTGAATTTTCCCCTCATCTTAGAAGTGAATTTTCCCCTCATCTTAGAAGTGAATTTTCCCCTCATCATAGAAGTGAATTTTCCCGTCATCTTAGAAGTGAATTTTCCCCTCATCTTAGAAGTGAATTTTCCCCTCATCATAGAAGTGAATTTTCCCCTCATCATAGAAGTGAATTTTCCCCTCATCATAGAAATTAATTTTCCCCTCATCTTAGAAGTGAATTTTCCCCTTATCATAGAAGTGAATTTTCCCCTCATCTTAGAAGTGAATTTTCCCCTCATCTTAGAAGTGAATTTTCCCCTCATCTTAGAAGTGAATTTTCCCCTCATCTTAGAAGTGAAGTTTCCCCTCATCATAGAAGTGAATTTTCCCATCATCTTAGAAGTGCATTTTCCCCTCAACTTAGAAGTGAATTTTCCCCTCATCTTAGAAGTGAATTTTCCCCTCATCATAGAAGTGAATTTTACCCTCATCATAGAAGTGAATTTTCCACTCATCTTAGCAGTGAATTTTCCCCTCATCTTAGAAGTGAATTTTCCTCTCATCTTAGAAGTGAATTTTCCCCTCATCATAGAAGTTAATTTTCCCCTCATCTTAGAAGTTAATTTTCCCCTCATCTTAGAAGTGAGTTTTCCCCTCATCATAGAAGTTAATTTTCCCCTCATCATAGAAGTGAATTTTCCCCTTATCATAGAAGTGAATTTTCCCCTTATCTTAGAAGTGAATTTTCACCTCATCATAGAAGTGAATTTTCCCCTCATCATAGAAGTGAATTTTCCCCTCATCTTAGAAGTGAATTTTCCCCTCATCATAGAAGTGAATTTTCCCCTCATCATAGAAGTGAATTTTCCCATCATCATAGAAGTGAATTTTCCCCTCATCATAGAAGTGAATTTTCCCCTCATCATAGAAGTGAATTTTCCCCTCATCATAGAAGTGAATTTTCCCCTCATCATAAACTCCTCTGGCAAGCTGATTATCGTAAAGTGCTTTGCAGCAGACTATCATTTTTCTTAGCAAAGTTTATGTATTCTTTTTCTTATTCTCGAATCCTTTTCTAAGGGAAAAAAAAGGGATTAGAACCGATTAGGATTCTCGTTTCTTAGGTTAACAGGTCAAGTGGAATAATTCTGTAAAGGAAGGATTTTGAAGACGAGGAAAAAAATGGCAGATTAATCTCATAGGAAGAATATAATTACTTAGGGGGGGGGGAAGGATTCAGGTCCTGAAGAATTAGGACCTGAAATTTTCATATGTACTAATTCTTTAGTTGGGGTAATGTTGTGGTTCTTAATCTTCAGTTGATAGCTTGCTTACTTAACATAAGCTTGATAAAAAATTGTTTTGAATACACGTTGCCTCGCGTGGAAGGAATTGAAGGATTGTTCCGCTTTTGCGTCACGGACTCCCTTTTCTAAAAAGGGCTAGGATGGTTGCCTTCTTGCGAAGGACTTAGTTTTGGCAGATGTAATCGTTACCCTGAGTGCATTCCCTTGCTAACCTCAGACCGTGACGGGGCGCGAACCCTCGACCTTTCGCCTCAGTGTCACGGACGCTACCGTTTGAGCCACGGTGACTACAGTTGTAGAAGGAATTTGAAGGATAAATGATAAAAAATGGCAACTTCTCATATATAGAAAAATTTCTTGGAGAAAAAGTCACTTTTGAATAGTTTTTTTTTACTGTTGGTGTTGAGTGCTTAAAGGAGGGACTTTTGAATTGTGTTTAGTTTGTTACCTTACTGTTGGTGTTTAGTGCTTAAAGGAGTGACTTTTGAATTGTGTTTTGTTTTTTACTTTTAATGTTGGTGTTTAGTGCTTAATGAGTGACTTTTGAATAGTGTTTTGTTTGTTACCTTACTGTTGGTGTTTAGTGCTTAAAGGAATGAGTTTTGAATTGTGTTTTGTTTTTTACTTTTAATGTTGGTGTTTAGTGCTTAAAGGAATGAGTCTTGAATTGTGTTTTGTTTTTTACTTTTAATGTTGGTGTTTAGTGCTTAATGGAGTGACTTTTGAATTGTGTTTTGTTTGCTACCTTCTTGTTGGGTCTATGTGTTTAGTGCTCAAAGGAGTCACTTTTGAATAGTGTTTTGTTTGTTTTCCTTCCTGTTGGAGTTATGTGTTTAGTTCGTTAAGGAGTGAGTTTTGAATACTGTTTTGTTTGTGTCCTTCCTGTTTAGGTTGTGTTTAATTCTTAAAGGAGTGTTTTTTGAATTGTGTTTTGTTTGTTACCTTACTGTTTATAGTATGCATTTAGTGCTTAAAGGAGTGAGTTTTGAATAGTGTTTTGTTTGTTTCCTTACTGCTTGTGATGTGTATAGTGCTTAAAGGAGTGACTTTTAAATAGTGTTTTGTTTGTTATCTTGCTGTTGGAGTTATGTGTTTAGTGCTTAAAGGAGTGACTTTTGAATTGTGTTTTGTTTCTTTACTGTTTGTGTTGTGTTTAGTGCTTAAAGGAGTGACTTTTCAATAATGTTTTCTTTGTTTCTTTACTGTTTATGTTTTGTTTAGTGCTTAAAGGAGTGGCTTTTGAATAATGTTTTCTTTGTTGCATTGCTGTTGATGCCATGAGTGTAGTGCTTAAAGGAGGAACCATAGTGAATTTTACTTAAAGAAGAACCTCAGAATTTTGGGGATTTTAGGAACTTTTATTGAAAGAATAAAATTACCATGAACATGACTTCTTGAATAATTAGCTCATGTTTTATTACCAATGTTTGCTGGAGAACAATTCCTAATGAAGCACAATTAGTGGAAGAGCTTGAATAATTAGCTCATGTTTTATTACCAATGTTTCCAGGAGAACAGTTCCTAATGAAGCACAATTAGTGGAAGAGCTTGAGAGGAAAAAATTAAAGGGCGAGAGAGAAAACTAACATCTCTTAAAGAAAGGAAAGTGCTACTTGGAGCAGGGAAGAGAGTGTGCAAGAGATTGAAATGAGTGGAGGGAGATTGTGTATAGGTCACGCGGGCCACTGGAGTTTCTCACATATACTCATTTGTTGATGATGCTTATTAATAAGGCTTTCCTGTGCGTACTACTTAAAGGCCAGGTGGTAGAACGCGCGACTTTGATTCATTAGGTCGTCGGCTCGAGACCACACCACGGTCTGAGGTAAAAAAGGGCATTCGCTCCCGGTAACGGTGGCAATCTGCCAAAACCGCCCTTCTTAAGGAGGCACCGTCCTAGCCCTTACTAGAATACGGAGTTAGTGACGTAAAACTGAATCAGTAATTAAAGGAAAATACTTAGTTGACGGCCTCTTCAGGAAATTTATGGAGGATGAAGAGAGGAAAATTCAGCTTCTATGAAAGGATGAATGAAAAAAAAGACTAAGTATGTTGCTTATGTTTCATTAATACGATTTCATGTTTCTAATGCTTTTAGGAAGATGCTTAGTGCTTAGTGTAAAAGCTCATAGATAGAAAATACACACAAACACACATACTTTTCATTATTACACACACACACACACACACACACACACACACACACACACACACACACACACACACACACACACACACACACACACACACACACACACACACACACACACACACACACACTTTTCATTATTACACACACACACACACACACACACACACACACACACACACACACACACACACACACACACACACACACACACACACACACGCATACTTTATCATTATCACACACACACGCACACGCATACTTTATCATTATCACACACACACACGCATACTTTATCACACACACACACACACACACACACACACACACACACACACACACACACACACACACACACACACACACACACATATACTTTTCATTATTATTACTTTTTGGTTATTTTCGTATGTCTGTCCAATCCTTAGTGTTCGCCAATAATACATTATCTAGGAAAGAAAAATAAGATGAAAAGAGGAAATTGGCAACTCTTCTTAAAGAAAGGAAAAAGTTACCTTGAATATAAAATAAGTAATTGAGTGTTTTGCTCTGGTTCCATTACGACTAATTGCGTGTTCATAATACCTGAAGGAAGATACTGGAAGGACCTCTTCAGGAAAGATGGTGAGAGATGAAGAAAGAAAAATGTCATGTTTTCTGAAAAGAGGGTAAAAGGATTTGGAGAAGAGTGAAGTTTGGGGTCAGTATTTAGCTGATGTTTTGTTTTTAATGGTTGTAAAAGCTCATAAATAGAACACACACACACACACACACACACACACACACACACACACACACACACACACACACACACACACACACACACATGCCACGAAACTGGTGCCAGAAATACGCAATCTCGGTTATGATGAGAGGCTGAGGGAATTAGACTTGCCATCACTCGAAGCTAGAAGAGTAAGGGGGGATATGGTGACAGTCTTTAAATTCCTTCATGGTTATGATAGAGTGGATAGGGATCGATATTTCGATATGGCTGGCTCTAGAACTAGAGGTCATAGTTTGAAGCTTCGGAAGAAAACTTGTTTGCAGGATGTAAGGAAATACTTTTTCAGTGTAAGAGTAGTTGATAATTGGAATTCGCTAAGCGAGGAGGTAGTTAATGCTACCTCAATCCATAGTTTTAAGGACAGGTATGATAAGTATCACTAAGTCTAAAAATGGAACCGATCAGGAGACGGGAAGATACGAGCTTTGGGCTCTTTCCCGTAAACACAATTAGGTAATCACAATTAGGTAATCACACACACACACACACACACACACACACACACACACACACACACACACACACACACACACACAACCGATCAGGAGACGGGAAGATACGAGCTATGGGCTCTTTCCCGTAAGCACAATTAGGTAATCACAATTAGGTAAGCACACACACACACACACACACACAACCGATCAGGAGACGGGAAGATACGAGCTATGGGCTCTTTCCCGTAAGCACAATTAGGTAATCACAATTAGGTAAGCACACACACACACTTTTCACTATTATTACTTTTTGGTTATTTTCGTATGTCTGTCCAATCCTTAGTGTTCGCCAATAATACATTATTTTTAGAATTATTTATTATGCCTCTGGTCGGTTGCCATCTTTGTGACAGTGTTTCAGAGCTTTATATACAAGGGTTTTTTTTCTTCAATGCATACTCTACTTGCTATTAAATAATTTAGTTTCCTTGTCTGTCCCTTGTCACCGTATTACAAAAAAAAAAAAAAGCCTTGTCTGTCCATTGTCACCTTCTTACAAATAATAATAATAATAATAATAATAATAATAATAATAATAATAATAATAATAATAATAATAATAATAATAAAATTGCAAAAAAATATAACTTTTTTTTTATTGATTTTTCAGCAAAGAATTACTAGATTTTGACTATTGTCTTTACGTAAATCGCTATTTTGAAAATCAAAATTAATTCATTATGTTCTCCCAGATTCAGGTGTGTGTGCGTGTGTGTGTGTGTGTGTGTTTTTTTTTTTACTGATGTCATCCTGTTTGCATTGTATATATATATATATATATATATATATATATATATATATATATATATATATATATATATATATATATATATATATATATATATGCGTTAGGCAGAGTTATCTGATTTAAACACAATTTGTTTTGAAATATTTACTTCATCTGTTTTGTTTTTTCTACTTAGATAAAATGTTATTATGAAATGTGTTTATATCTTATTCAGTTAATTTCTTTGCAATTTTTTTTTATAGTTTTCTTATTTACTTCAATTTTATTTTATAATTTGGTGTGTATACATACAATTTACAGAAATTATTAGATACTGTCTTTTTGTAGTCACCGTGGCTCAGGCGGTAGCGTCCACGACTCTGAGGCGTCAGGTCGAAGGTTCACGCCCCGTCACCGTCTGAAGTTAGCAAGAGCATGCACTCAGGGTAACGATTACATCTGCCAAAACAAGTCCTTCGTAAGAAGGCAACCGTCCTAGCCCTTAGTAGAAAAGGGAATCCGTGACGTAAAACCGGAACGTATTAGATACTGTCTTTCCATTGTATTATTATTTTTTTTAATTTGAATATTGTTGTTATAACCCATTATAAAATCCCTTTCCATTATTTATAATTCTATTTTACTACTAAAGGGCAAGTTACGGCTTCTATGTGTTACAGTTTCCATTTGATGTATACCATTGACATTGTATCGAATTTCTGTCGTAATGGAGTTGTTCTCACCACAACTGCCCGTTGCAATACTACACCTGAAGGGGCTATTGGACTTATATAAGACTGTCCAGGACAGTTTGATGTTAAGTCTTTCTTCAGTTACGGTTCTCTTTCTATGCCTACATCAACACCGAATATTCTTGGATATTCGTTGCACATGTCTTATTATCCCTTCACATCTGACAAGTCACAATACACTCCCGATCTCTGGTTCTCTCTATGTTTTCTTCGTACCCAGGCCTGATGAGGGTAGATTTTTTTTTTTTTTTTTTTTGCCCGTCCTGGTGTCACAATTAAAAAAAAAAATCCATTAGCAAACACCCATACGCATGTCTACTTATAAGTTACTATTAATGTTGAATAACCATTGTACAAAATGGAAATAAATGTTTGTTTGTTTGTTTGTAATTTCGTGTGTCAGCTCACATAGCATTTGTTTTCGTCAGTGCTTCGTTATTACCAATGGTGTACTCATCGTAATAGCTGAGTCCACAGTGGATAGGGGAAAACAGACGCTCAAGCTGTCCCGTCATGGAACGAGTTTGGCTCTAACTCGGACCCACTGTTTTGGCATACCAGTGCTTATTCCACCAGACAGTCTAGTTAGAAGACGAACCGGTCCCAAGCCCGGACCAAGGATAAACTTAATGTCAGAAAGAACGTCATTCCGCAGCCAGCTCTAGTTTATAGGAGGCAAGTGAGAAACAGTGACCCATATGAACATGGGAAAAAGTTGTCGGAAAGGAAGAAAAATATCTTTCATCCATCTTAATAATAATAATAATAATAATAATAATAATAATAATAATAATAATAATAATAATAATAATGGTTATAATAATAATAAACCTTTATTTCCATTACAATACAATGGGTATTCGTCAGCCGGGGCAAGACCCAAACCCCCACTGTGGTGCCCACCCACAGCAGTAACCTGCCAGTAAACAGCTTAAACTCTCGGTCTTGGACGGGAACCGATCTTTCGACCTCGTGAATGCGAAGCCAGCGCGTGACCACTGTACGAGCCAGCATCAGGTAATCCAACCGCTGAAGTAGCAAACCAAGTTGTCTCAGTGTTGGAACCAAGCCTGGATCAATAGAGGGCTGGTGTCAGGAAGAGCATGCGGCCGTAATACTTATTATGTAGCAGCATTAGTATCCGAAAAGCTACTTAGGAAAGGCAACCAACCGCAAAACTTTGAGAAAAAATCTGCCAGTCTGCAAGAGGCTAGTGAGACTCGCCACGGTCTGAGGTTAAAAAGGAAATTCACTCAGGGTAACGATTACACCCTGGCAAAACCAATAGTCTTCCGAAAAGGGGCACCGTCTTAGCCCTTGCTAGAAAAAGGGGTCTCTGACGTAAATCCGGACCAGCTTATTCATAATATTGAGTACGCCATTAGATATATGGCGTAGGTTCTGTACTTTCACTAGCTTGTGAATTACTAAGCCATAATTAAATGTGGCTCAAGCGGTAGCGTCCGCGACTCTGAGGCGTCAGGTCGAGGGTTCGCGCCCCGTCACGGTCTGAGGTTAGCAAGGGCATGCACTCAGGGTAAGGATTACATCTGCCAACACAAGTCCTTCGCAAGAAGGCAACCGTCCTAGCCCTTAGTAGAAAAGGGAGTTCGTGACGTAAAACCGAAACAAACAAACAAACACTGAAATGTTTGTCCTTGAGAAAATTGATAGTTCTCAGAGACACTTCCAACATGTTTTCCATCATTCCATTACTATCGTTCAAGATGTTATGAAAAAGTGCAGTCTTCAATGAAATTCACTCAGAATAGAACTACAGTATTTCCATTTACGAGGTTCTTGACTCCAGTCCCTATCTCCGGCTTTTGTCAAGTGAGTATTTAATTGCTTATATAATTACTTATTTATTTGGTTATGTCTATCTATCTATCTATCATATATATATATATATATATATATATATATATATATATATATATATATATATATATATATATATATATATATATATATATATATATATATATATATATATATATACATACATATATATACACACACACTTGACTAGGGATGAAATATAATTCATAAAAGAAACGTAATACACATTAAAAAAGAAAAAAAAAAGGTCACAAATCAACAACGTGGCCTCTCCTGGTATGATGATAGCAGCGGGAGTAAAGAAAAAGAAATATAGTTTAAAAAAAACTAAATGGTCACCAAACGTTAAGACGATATACACAGAATTAAAAGAAAAATGAGAAAGGAAACAGAAAATGATAATGGCCACTAAAGGAGAGGGCGATATACAGCAAACGTTGGCATGCGATTTACAGCAAACGTTGGCATGCGATATACAGCAAACGTTGGCATCCAACTTTCTGCAGCAGTATCATTTCCGGCCCTCAGAATGAGGTGCTGGTGTGTTGTTTGGTGTGTGTCAGAGGCAGAATCTCCGGAACCTTAAATGAAGTGTCTCACGAGGAAGGAACAGGAGATAGAGATGTCTTGAGTGTGTACCATGAGAGAGAGAGAGAGAGAGAGAGAGAGAGAGAGAGAGAGAGAGAGAGAGAGAGAGAGAGAGAGAGAGAGAGAGAGAGAGAGAGAGAGAGAGAGAGGGTGTTAAATGTTTTTCACCTCGAGAGAGAGAGAGAGAGAGAGAGAGTTGAATGTTTTTCACCTCCTTGAGGGAGAGAGAGATAGAAAGAGCGTGTTAAATGTGTTTCACCTATTGTGTGTGTGTGTGTGTGTGTGTGTGTGTGTGAGAGAGAGAGAGAGAGAGAGAGAGAGAGAGAGAGAGAGAGAGAGAGAGAGAGAGAGAGAGAGAGAGAGAGAGAGAGATCGCTGAATGTTTTTCACCTCCTTGAGAGAGAGGAAATTGCGTTCACACAGATAAAATGATGGGTATAAGTTCTCAAAAGATCACGCCTTTTGCATCACATATTCTGCAACTTATAATCTTGATACATACATACATACATACATATACCTTGGCTGTTTCCCCCTTTAATTGGGGGGTAGCCGACATCAAAAAAGGAAAACAGTTTGGGGAGAAGTTATTCTCCCCTCTACTCCCCCTCTTCTTTGATGTTCTGGATAATATACATGAGCTAATAGGCAGTGAAGCAAACCAGGTTACAGTTTGCAACGGAAAAAAAACATTTGAGTAAAATGCCTCAGTAAAATATATATCTTTTTCAAAGCAGCAGTGTCGAGGATTCGCCCCCCGTCACGGTCTGAGGTTAGCAAGGGCATGCACTCAGGGTAAGGATTACATCTGTCAAAACAATTCCTTCACATGAAGGCAACAGTCCTAGCCCTTGGTAGAAAAGGGAGTCCGTGACGTAAAACCGGAACACACAAACGGTGTTGGATGTTATAGTTTGAGGGACAAAGTCTCAGGAACCTGATATGACGTATCATGAAGAAACTGCAGAGAGATGTCTTGAGTCTCTTCAATGTGAATGAGAAAATTTTGCTCAAAAGAATAAGAAAAATAGAATTTCGTTCATCAAGTTCTTGAAGGTAAAAGCTTGGAAGTTTTAAACTGGACAGCAGTGATATTTGGTCTTTATGGTCGGTTGATATAAGGGCGTTAGAAAAAAAGGAGCCCTTAAAGAATTGGGACCTGTCTTTTATCAACAGTAAAGAAAGATCAGGTCAGGTCAGGTCAGGTCAAGCTAGTATAGAATTTGAGCTGGACCTAACTTAACCTTTCTTGGCTGTTGATAAAAGGCAGGTTCCAATTCTTCAGGAACTCCAATAAAAGAAGTTAAATGTTTTCAATTGCAGGTGACAAGGAAAAATTAGTTAAATTTTAGTCACCGTGGCAAAATGGTAGCGTCTGCGACTCTGAGGCGGCAGGTCGAGGGTTCGCGCCCCGTCACGAACTGAGGTTAGTAAGGGCATACACTCAGGGTAACAATTACATCTGCCAATACAAGTCCTTCGTAAGAAGGCAACCGTCCTAGCCCTTAGTAGAAAAGGGAGTTCTTGACGTAAAACCGAATCCAATCCATGCTATGACATAGATGAAATGCATATATTATTTAACTCTCTGTTAGAGTAATTAATTAGTATGAGGACATTGGATTCCTTGCTCGATGAACGCAACTCCTACACTGATTCACGTATATATTCAACATAAGCATGTGTGCTAATGAGATCCAAATGTGTTGTTCAAATTTAATTGGGAATTCAACTCAAAGAATCGAAATTGGAATATTCCAAGGTAAAAAAAATTCTTCAGAGGTCACAGTTGATGATGAGACAGTGCTAGCAAGATTCTCTCTCTCTCTCTCTCTCTCTCTCTCTCTCTCTCTCTCTCTCTCTCTCTCTCTCTCTCTCTCTCTCTCTCTCTCTCTCTCTCTCTCTCTCTCTCTCTCTCTCTCTCTCTCTCTCTCTCTCTCTCTCTCACATATATATTTTTCCAAGTATGAGTTACGGGTATTATGTTTAGATTTTCTTAATTTATTGAAGGTTATATTTATATATTTTTATTTATGCTTTGTTATATATTTATAAGATAGTGGCCAGTAAGATGCGTTCTATATCATATAAATTGTCAAAAAAAAAAATAGAAAAAATATAATTAAATTTATTTTCAGATAAAATTTTTGAAAATATATATCTCGACAGTCTTCGTTTACTTTTTGACAAATTATATATAGATTGATTTCCCAACAAGTAGCTCAGGACTGTGTCCATTGAATCTCTATTTAATTTCTTAGTCTTCTCCTTCCAGACATTATATTTTCTTCTGTTTTTTTTTCTTTTATTTTTCTATTTCATCTTCTATGTATCTCCTAATCTACTTTTTCTCACTGATCGTTTTTTTTATTAAATTGTGTATTTTTTTTTCATTTTTCTCTGCCTCTTCCACCTTTATTCTCTTAATCTTTCCTATTCTCGTTTTTTTTTCATTCTCCTAATAATTATCACTTGTCATAAGTACTAAATTTATCCCTAATACCTTGGTACTCTTTTATTACTATTTTATTTTAACCAGTTACACAGAATACAGTAGCCTGCTGGCTAGTACAGTGGTAACGCGCTGGCTTCGCATTCGCGAGGTCGAAAGATCGGTTCCCGTCCAAGACCGAGAGTTTAAGCTGTTTCCTGGCAGGTTACTGCTGTGGTTGGGCACCACAGTGGGGGGTTGGGGCTTGCCCCGGCTAACGAATACCCATTGTATTGTAATGGAAATAAAGGTTTATTATTATTATTATTATTATTATTATTATTAATTATTATTATTATTATTATTATTATTATTATTATTATTATTATTATTATTAAATAACCCTGAAACGACAAGAGCATCTTTCATAAACTCAAGGATTTTAATTTTTTTTTTATTATGATGACATCCTTCGGTGGAAATGATGTAGTCTCCGTGGCAAAATGGCAGCGTTTGCGACTCTGAGGAGGCAGGTCGAGGGTTCGCGCCCCGTCACGGACTGAGGTTAGAAAGGGCATACACTCAGGGTAGCGATTACATCTGCCAATAACAAGTCCTTCGTAAGGAGGCAACCGTCCTAGCCCTTGGGAGAAAAGGGAGTTCGTGACGTAAAACCGAATCCAATCCATCCTTCGGTGGAACTGATGAGTTAGTGCCTTCCTGGACTCATCCAAGTGGTTAGTAATTTCCTTAATTTAGCTTCTCTAGGTGCTCCTTACACCATACTTCACCAGAATCACCTGGGTATGAGGGGAGTGTGTAAAGCCACCTCTCTTGCTCTAGGTGGTGTAAAAAACACACACACACACACACACACACACACACACACACACACACACACACACACACACACACACACACACACACACACACACACACACACAACCTGAAAAATTTGAAGTGTGTGTGTGTGGTGTTTTTTTTTTTTTTTTTTTTTTTTTTATCCCACGTGAGTCTATTAACCATCCTTTTAGTCCATTCCCGTTATGGTTGTTTCTTTTTTACGCTCTAAGTAACTTCAGCTATTCAGCTCATTTTCCCTTTACATCTATTTCCTGCTATTTCCCATTGTTGTGGTGCTTTGTATATTTGCACATCCGGCCTTTTCACTAAGAAAATATTTTCTTGACATTTTCTCTTTTTTTGGTTATTTCTTATCTTTTTGGCGTAAAAGTCGACTAAGTGGGGTGGAGCGAGGGGACTTGGAGTCCCCTCCCGTCTATTTTCATCCCGCAAAGAGTCATGCAGTTTTGCTTTGACTTAGCCACCCCCCGTTATAAGGGGGAGTATTGCTCTTGTATGGATTCGGTTTTACGTCACGAATTCCCTTTTCTACTAAGGGCTAGGACGGTTGCCTTCTTACGAAGGACTTGTTTTGGCAGATGTAATCGTTACCCTGAGTGTATGCCCTTACTAACCTCAGTCCGTGACGGGGCGCGAACCCTCGACCTGCCGCCTCAGAGTCGCAGACGCTACCATTTTGCCACGGAGTATTGCTCTTGTATATAGATCGTTATTCATTTTACAATGTTTTATAGAGTGTATGGAACTTAGTAATTTTTTAGGGATATTTCATTTTTTCAAGTTATTATTTGGGGTTTATTTAAAGGTCATAAGGTGTTTAGGGGTTATTCATCTTTACAAACGTCTCAAGGGTTTTAGCGATATTTTACATTTTGTCACGGACTGAGGTTAGTAAGGGCATACACTCAGGGTAACGATTACATCTGCCAAAACAAGTCCTTCGTAAGAAGACAACCGTCCTAGCCCTTAGTAGGAAAGGGAGTTCGTAACGTAAAACCGAACCTGTCTTAGGAATTGTTTGAACGTACTTTTGGATTTGTACTGGGCAACATTTTTTTTTCGGATTATTCATCAACATGGGGTATTTGAGGACTAACTTACATGGGTTTTTTGGGGGGTTATCAAATATTACAAAGTATTTTTAGTGTCATGTTTACAAGTTTATTATCCAGATTATTCATCATTAAAGGGTATTTGAGGACTTCATTTTACGAGGTGTTTAGCAGTATTTCAGTCTCACATGGGTTTTTGGCTGGTTATCAGATATTACAAGGTGTTTTTGGTGTTGTTTACAAGGTGTTTTTTGGATTTTTCATCAATATAGGGTATTTGAGGACCTTAACTTTCGAGGTGTTTAGCGGTATATCAGTCTTGCATGGGTTTTTGGCTGGTTATCAAATATTGCAAGGTGTTTTTAGTGTTATGTTTACAAGGTGTTTTTTGGATTTTTCATCATTATAGGGTATTTGAGGACCTTAGCTTTCGAGGTGTTTAGCGGTATATCATTCTTACATGGGTTTTTGGCTGGTTATCAGATATTACATAGGTGTTTTTGTGTTATATTTACAAGGTGTTTTTTTGGATTTTTCATCATTATAGGGTATTTGAGGATCTTAACTTTCGAGGTGTTTAGCGGTATATCATCCTTACATGGGTTTTTGGCTGGTTATCAAAATTTACTAGGTGTTTTAGGTATTATTCATGTTTACAAGGTGTTCTTCGGATTATTCATCATTATAGGGTATTTGAGGACCTTAGCTTACGAGGTGTTTTGCGGTATTTCATTCTTACATAGGTTTTTGGCTGGTTATCAAATTTTACGAGGTGTTTTTGGTGTTATGTTTACATTGTGTTTTTTGGATTTTTCATCATTATAAGGTATTTGAGGACTTAGCTGACAAGGTGTTTAGCGAAATTTTATTTTTACATGGGTTTTTGGCTGGTTATCAAATATTACAAGGTGTTTTTGGTGTTATGTTTACAAGGTGTTTTTTGGATTTTTCATCATTATAGGGTATTTGAGGACCTTAACTTTCGAGGTGTTTAGCGGTATATCATTCTTACATGGGTTTTTGGCTGGTTATCAAACTTTACAAGGTGTTTTAGGTATTATTCATGTTTACAAGGTGTTTTTCGGATTATTCATCATTATAGGGTATTTGAGGACCTTAGCATACGAGATGTTTCGCGGTATTTCATTCTTACATAGGTTTTTGGCTGGTTATCAAATATTACAAGGTGTTTTAGGTATTATTCATGTTTACAAGGTGTTTTTCGGATTATTCATCATTATAGGGTATTTGAGGACCTTAGCTTACGAGGTGTTTCGCGGTATTTCATTCTTCCATGGGTTTTTGGCTGGTTATCAAATATTACAAAGGTGTTTTTGTGTTATGTTTACAAGGTGTTTTTTGGATTTTTCATCATTATAGGGTATTTGAGGACCTTAACTTTCGAGGTGTTTAGCGGTATTTCAGTTTCACATGGGTTTTTGGCTGGTTATCAAATATTACAAGATGTGTTTGGTGTTATGTTTACGAGGTGTTTTTTTTTTTCATTATTATAGGGTATTTGAGGACCTTAACTGACAAGGTGTTTAGCGGAATTTCATTCTTACATTATTTTTGGCTGGTTGTCAAACTTTACAAGGTGTTTTTGGTGTTATTGATGTTTACAAGGTGTTTCCTGGAAGTAATTCACCTTACATAATTGAAAATTATACATCATAGCAAAGTGCTTGGCAGTGCTGGGGGGGGGGGGGGGTTTATTCGTCATTACAATCTCTCTCTCTCTCTCTCTCTCTCTCTCTCTCTCCTCTCTCTCTCCTCTCTCTCTCTCTCTCTCTCTCTCTCTCTCTCTCTCTCTCTCTCTCTCTCTCTCCTCTCTCTCTCTCTCTCTCTCTCTCTCTCTCTCTCTCATTTCCCTTCTATAGCCTGGGTGGGTTCATCTTTCAAAGATACCTTTATCGTTACTTTACTTTTTTTTTCGTCTTTACTCCTCTTCTCATGCATCCTTACTAATTCTCTTTCTTCCTATATCTTCACAAGTGCTCTCTAAATTATTGTGGCCACCGTGGCCATGTGGTAACGCTCGCGACTTTGATTCGTCAGGTCGTGGATTCCAGGCCCACCACGGTCTGAGGTTAGAATGGGCTTTCACTCAAGGTAACGGTCGCACTTACCAAAACCAAATTCCTTTGCCAGAAGCACCTTCCTAGCCCTTACTAGGAAAGGGAGTCTGTGACGTAAAACTGAATTTTCGTTACCTTCTTTTCTTTCCAAAGGATGAATATCGCACTGACAATAGTTATTCAGTTATGCGATATTCCTATCGTATTTTTCATACTTATTTTTGTTTTTGTAATTTTTCCTTGCTCTTAAAGGTCAAAGGTCATACCTTTCTGCCAAATCTCTCTTTGAATTTCTTTCCATTTATTATCTTTAATATTTTCTCTTCGTATTAATTAATTTCCGGTGTAGTCTCCGTGGCTCAATCGGTAGCGTCCGCGACTTTGAGGAGTCAGGTCGAGGGTTCGCGCCCCGTCACGGTCTGAGGTTAGCAAGGGCATGCACTCAGGATGCCAAAAAGTCCTTTACAAGAAGGCAACCGTCCTAGCCCTTGGTTGAAAAGGGAGTCCGTGACGTAAAACCGGAACATTAATTAATTTCCTTTATATTTTCCGTACCTTTTCGATTCCCTAAACCTCTGACTTTTTGCTCTTGGGTTATTCATCATATATGGGTCTTATTGTCTCTTCCACGGGTGTCCTACTTTGGGTTATTCATCATATTTGGGTCTTATTGTCTTTTCCACGTGTGTCCTACTTTGGGTTATTCATCATATTTGGGTCTTACTGTCTCTTCCACGTGTGTCCTACTTTGGGTTATTCATCATATTTGGGTCTTATTGTCTCTTCCACATGTGTTCTACTTTGGGTTATTCATCATATTTGGGTCTTATTGTCTCTTCCACGTGTGTCCTACTTTGGGTTATTCATCATATTTGGGTTTTATTGTCTCTTCCACATGGGTCCTACTTTGGGTTATTCATCATATTTGGGTCTTACTGTCTCTTCCACATGTGTCCTACTTTGGGTTATTCATCATATTTGGGTTTTATTGTCTCTTCCACGTGTGTCCTACTTTGGGTTATTCATCATATTTGGGTCTTATTGTCTCTTCCACGTTTGTCCTACTTTGGGTTATTCATCATATTTGGGTCTTATTGTCTCTTCCACGTGTGTCCTACTTTGGGTTATTCATCATATTTGGGTCTTATTGTCTCTTCCACGTGTGTCCTACTTTGGGTTATTCATCATATTTGGGTCTTATTGTCTCTTCCACGTGTGTCCTACTTTGGGTTATTCATCATATTTGGGTCTTATTGTCTCTTCCACATGTGTCCTACTTTGGGT
This sequence comes from Halocaridina rubra, assembly GCA_037179515.1. NCBI lineage: Eukaryota > Metazoa > Arthropoda > Malacostraca > Decapoda > Atyidae > Halocaridina > Halocaridina rubra. The sequence goes on from JAXCGZ010019526.1 coordinate 31,692, forward strand.
TATTCATCATATTTGGGTCTTATTGTCTCTTCCACGTGTGTCCTACTTTGGGTTATTCATCATATTTGGGTCTTACTGTCTCTTCCACGTGTGTCCTACTTTGGGTTATTCATCATATTTGGGTCTTACTGTCTCTTCCACGTGTGTCCTACTTTGGGTTATTCATCATATTTGGGTCTTACTGTCTCTTCCACGTGTGTCCTACTTTGGGTTATTCATCATATTTGGGTCTTACTGTCTCTTCCACGTGTGTCCTACTTTGGGTTATTCATCATATTTGGGTCTTATTGTCTCTTCCACGTGTGTTCTACTTTGGGTTATTCATCATATTTGGGTCTTATTGTCTCTTCCACGTGTGTCCTACTTTGGGTTATTCATCATATTTGGGTCTTATTGTCTCTTCCACATGTGTCCTACTTTGGGTTATTCATCATATTTGGGTCTTATTGTCTCTTCCACATCCTACTTTGGGTTATTCATCATATTTGGGTCTTATTGTCTCTTCCACATGTGTCCTACTTTGGGTTATTCATAATATTTGGGTCTTATTGTCTCTTCCACGTGTGTCCTACTTTGGGTTATTCATCATATTCGGGTCTTACTGTCTCTTCCACGTGTGTCCTACTTTGGGTTATTCATCATATTTGGGTCTTACTGTCTCTTCCACGTGTGTCCTACTTTGGGTTATTCATCATATATGGGTCTTACTGTCTCTTCCACGTGTGTCCTACTTTGGGTTATTCATCATATTTGGGTCTTATTGTCTCTTCCACGTGTGTCCTACTTTGGGTTATTCATCATATTTGGGTCTTATTGTCTCTTCCACGTGTGTCCTACTTTGGGTTATTCATCATATTTGGGTCTTATTGTCTCTTCCACGTGTGTCCTACTTTGGGTTATTCATCATATTTGGGTCTTATTGTCTCTTCCACATGTGTCCTACTTTGGGTTATTCATCATATTTGGGTCTTATTGTCTCTTCCACGTGTGTCCTACTTTGGGTTATTCATCATATTTGGGTCTTACTGTCTCTTCCACGTGTGTCCTACTTTGGGTTATTCATCATATTTGGGTCTTACTGTCTCTTCCACGTGTGTCCTACTTTGGGTTATTCATCATATTTGGGTCTTACTGTCTCTTCCACGTGTGTCCTACTTTGGGTTATTCATCATATTTGGGTCTTACTGTCTCTTCCACGTGTGTCCTACTTTGGGTTATTCATCATATTTGGGTCTTATTGTCTCTTCCACGTGTGTTCTACTTTGGGTTATTCATCATATTTGGGGGTCTTATTGTCTCTTCCACGTGTGTCCTACTTTGGGTTATTCATCATATTTGGGTCTTATTGTCTCTTCCACATGTGTCCTACTTTGGGTTATTCATCATATTTGGGTCTTATTGTCTCTTCCACATCCTACTTTGGGTTATTCATCATATTTGGGTCTTATTGTCTCTTCCACATGTGTCCTACTTTGGGTTATTCATAATATTTGGGTCTTATTGTCTCTTCCACGTGTGTCCTACTTTGGGTTATTCATCATATTCGGGTCTTACTGTCTCTTCCACGTGTGTCCTACTTTGGGTTATTCATCATATTTGGGTCTTACTGTCTCTTCCACGTGTGTCCTACTTTGGGTTATTCATCATATTTGGGTCTTATTGTCTCTTCCACGTGTGTCCTACTTTGGGTTATTCATCATATTTGGGTCTTATTGTCTCTTCCACGTGTGTCCTACTTTGGGTTATTCATCATATTTGGGTCTTATTGTCTCTTCCACATGTGTCCTACTTTGGGTTATTCATCATATTTGGGTCTTATTGTCTCTTCCACATGTGTCCTACTTTGGGTTATTCATCATATTTGGGTCTTACTGTCTCTTCCACGTGTGTCCTACTTTGGGTTATTCATCATATTTAGGTCTTATTGTCTCTTCCACATGTGTCCTACTTTGGGTTATTCATCATATTTGGGTCTTATTGTCTCTTCCACGTGTGTCCTACTTTGGGTTATTCATCATATTTGGGTCTTATTGTCTCTTCCACGTGTGTCTTACTTTGGGTTATTCATCATATTTGGGTCTTATTGTCTCTTCCACATGTGTCCTACTTTGGGTTATTCATCATATTTGGGTCTTATTGTCTCTTCCACGTGTGTCCTACTTTGGGTTATTCATCATATTTGGGTCTTATTGTCTCTTCCATGTGTGTCCTATTGTCTCTTCCACGTGTGTCATATTGTCTCTTCCACATGTGTCCTATTGTCTCTTCCACGTGTGTCCTATTGTCTCTTCCACATGTGTCCTACTTATTTCATTTTTCGAATTCGTTTTCAATTCTTTTCTATATATTCTGCATTTATCCATCTGTTCTTTTATATATATATAAACATTTATATCTGCAATTCTCTGACCTTCCCTTTATCCCTTTAATCTTTTGCTCTTCCCTTTTCTATCTCTGGCACTGCACTAATGGCACTATTGAGTGCCGTTTTCTGTACCAGTATTGAACAGGAATCAAGTGTAGGAATTGCACTGCACTAATGGCAGTATTGAGTGCCGTTTTCTGTACCATTATTGAACAGGAATCGAGTGTAGGAATTGCACTGCACTAATGGCACTATTGAGTGCCGTTTTTTGTACCAGTATTGAACAGGAATCGAGTGTAGGAATTGCACTGCACTAATGGCACTATTGAGTGCCGTTTTCTGTACCAGTATTGAACAGGAATCGAGTGTAGGAATTGCACTGCACTAATGGCACTATTGAGTGCCGTTTTCTGTACCAGTATTGAACAGGAATCGAGTGTAGGAATTGCACTGCACTAATGGCACTATTGAGTGCCGTTTTCTGTACCAGTATTGAACAGGAATCGAGTGTAGGAATTGCACTGCACTAATGGCACTATTGAGTGCCGTTTTCTGTACCAGTATTGAACAGGAATCGAGTGTAGGAATTGCACTGCTCTAATGGCACTATTGAGTGCCGTTTTCTGTACCAGTATTGAACAGGAATTGAGTGTAGGAATTGCACTGCACTAATGGCACTATTGAGTGCCGTTTTCTGTACCAGTATTGAACAGGAATCGAGTGTAGGAATTGCACTGCACTAATGACACTATTGAGTGCCGTTTTCTGTACCAGTATTGAACAGGAATCGAGTGTAGGAATTGCACTGCACTAATGGCAGTATTGAGTGCCGTTTTTTGTACCAGTATTGAACAGGAATCGAGTGTAGGAATTGCACTGCACTAATGGCACTATTGAGTGCCGTTTTCTGTACCAGTATTGAACAGGAATCGAGTGTAGGAATTGCACTGCACTAATGGCACTATTGAGTGCCGTTTTCTGTACCAGTATTGAACAGGAATCGAGTGTAGGAATTGCACTGCACTAATGGCACTATTGAGTGCCGTTTTCTGTACCAGTATTGAACAGGAATCGAGTGTAGGAGTTGCACTGCACTAATGGCACTATTGAGTGCCGTTTTCTGTACCAGTATGGAACAGGAATCGAGTGTAGGAATTGCACTGCACTAATGGCACTATTGAGTGCCGTTTTCTGTACCAGTATTGAACAGGAATCGAGTGTAGGAATTGCTCTGCTCTAATGGCACTATTAAGTGCCGTTTTCTGTACCAGTATTGAACAGGAATCGAGTGTAGGAATTGCACTGCACTAATGGCACTATTGAGTGCCGTTTTCTGTACCAGTATTGAACAGGAATCGAGTGTAGGGATTGCACTGCTGCACTAATGGCACTATTGAGTGCCGTTTTCTGTACCAGTATTGAACAGGAATCGAGTGTAGGAATTGCACTGCACTAATGGCACTATTGAGTGCCGTTTTCTGTACCAGTATTGAACAGGAATTGAGTGTAGGAATTGCACTGCACTAATGGCACTATTGAGTGCCGTTTTCTGTACCAGTATTGAACAGGAACCGAGTGTAGGAATTGCACTGCACTAATGGCACTATTGAGTGCCGTTTTCTGTACCAGTATTGAACAGGAATCGAGTGTAGGAATTGCACTGCACTAATGGCACTATTGAGTGCCGTTTTCTGTACCAGTATTGAACAGGAATCGAGTGTAGGAATTGCACTGCACTAATGGCACTATTGAGTGCCGTTTTCTGTACCAGTATTGAACAGGAATCGAGTGTAGGAATTGCACTGCACTAATGGCACTATTGAGTGCCGTTTTCTGTACCAGTATTGAACAGGAATCGAGTGTAGGAATTGCACTGCACTAATGGCACTATTGAGTGCCGTTTTCTGTACCAGTATTGAACAGGAATTGAGTGTAGGAATTGCACTGCACTAATGGCACTATTGAGTGCCGTTTTCTGTACCAGTATTGAACAGGAATCGAGTGTAGGAATTGCACTGCACTAATGGCACTATTGAGTGCCGTTTTCTGTACCAGTATTGAACAGGAATCGAGTGTAGGAATTGCACTGCTCTAATGGCACTATTGAGTGCCGTTTTCTGTACCAGTATTGAACAGGAATTGAGTGTAGGAATTGCTCTGCACTAATGGCACTATTGAGTGCCGTTTTCTGTACCAGTATTGAACAGGAATCGAGTGTAGGAATTGCACTGCACTAATGACACTATTGAGTGCCGTTTTCTGTACCAGTATTGAACAGGAATCGAGTGTAGGGATTGCACTGCTGCACTAATGGCACTATTGAGTGCCGTTTTCTGTACCAGTATTGAACAGGAATCGAGTGTAGGAATTGCACTGCACTAATGGCACTATTGAGTGCCGTTTTCTGTACCAGTATTGAACAGGAATCGAGTGTAGGAGTTGCACTGCACTAATGGCACTATTGAGTGCCGTTTTCTGTACCAGTATTGAACAGGAATCGAGTGTAGGAATTGCACTGCACTAATGGCACTATTGAGTGCCGTTTTCTGTACCAGTATTGAACAGGAATCGAGTGTAGGAATTGCACTGCACTAATGGCACTATTGAGTGCCGTTTTCTGTACCAGTATTGAACAGGAATCGAGTGTAGGAATTGCACTGCACTAATGGCACTATTGAGTGCCGTTTTCTGTACCAGTATTGAACAGGAATCGAGTGTAGGAATTGCACTGCTCTAATGGCACTATTGAGTGCCGTTTTCTGTACCAGTATTGAACAGGAATTGAGTGTAGGAATTGCACTGCACTAATGGCACTATTGAGTGCCGTTTTCTGTACCAGTATTGAACAGGAATCGAGTGTAGGAATTGCACTGCACTAATGACACTATTGAGTGCCGTTTTCTGTACCAGTATTGAACAGGAATCGAGTGTAGGAATTGCACTGCACTAATGGCACTATTGAGTGCCGTTTTTTGTACCAGTATTGAACAGGAATCGAGTGTAGGAATTGCACTGCACTAATGGCACTATTGAGTGCCGTTTTCTGTACCAGTATTGAACAGGAATCGAGTGTAGGAATTGCACTGCACTAATGGCACTATTGATTGCCGTTTTCTGTACCAGTATTGAACAGGAATCGAGTGTAGGAATTGCACTGCACTAATGGCACTATTGAGTGCCGTTTTCTGTACCAGTATTGAACAGGAATCGAGTGTAGGAGTTGCACTGCACTAATGGCACTATTGAGTGCCGTTTTCTGTACCAGTATGGAACAGGAATCGAGTGTAGGAATTGCACTGCACTAATGGCACTATTGAGTGCCGTTTTCTGTACCAGTATTGAACAGGAATGGAGTGTAGGAATTGCTCTGCTCTAATGGCACTATTAAGTGCCGTTTTCTGTACCAGTATTGAACAGGAATCGAGTGTAGGAATTGCACTGCACTAATGGCACTATTGAGTGCCGTTTTCTGTACCAGTATTGAACAGGAATCGAGTGTAGGGATTGCACTGCTGCACTAATGGCACTATTGAGTGCCGTTTTCTGTACCAGTATTGAACAGGAATCGAGTGTAGGAATTGCACTGCACTAATGGCACTATTGAGTGCCGTTTTCTGTACCAGTATTGAACAGGAATCGAGTGTAGGGATTGCACTGCTGCACTAATGGCACTATTGAGTGCCGTTTTCTGTACCAGTATTGAACAGGAATCGAGTGTAGGAATTGCACTGCACTAATGGCACTATTGAGTGCCGTTTTCTGTACCAGTATTGAACAGGAATTGAGTGTAGGAATTGCACTGCACTAATGGCACTATTGAGTGCCGTTTTCTGTACCAGTATTGAACAGGAATCGAGTGTAGGAATTGCACTGCACTAATGGCACTATTGAGTGCCGTTTTCTGTACCAGTATTGAACAGGAATCGAGTGTAGGAATTGCACTGCACTAATGGCACTATTGAGTGCCGTTTTCTGTACCAGTATTGAACAGGAATCGAGTGTAGGAATTGCACTTCACTAATGGCACTATTGAGTGCCGTTTTCTGTACCAGTATTGAACAGGAATCGAGTGTAGGGAGACAGGAAAGTTGGAGTTGAAAAATTAATGTATGATACCCCTCCTAACGCCCCGCTGTTTGATGCAAACTATAGACACTTATAAGAAAGAGAAATATTTACTTATTATTGTCTTTGCTAAATGTATATATGATGATGAGCATGATTCTCTCTCTCTCTCTCTCTCTCTCTCTCTCTCTCTCTCTCTCTCTCTCTCTCTCTCTCTCTCTCTCTCTCTCTCTCTCTCTCTCATCATATATATATATATATATATATATATATATATATATATATATATATATATATATATATATATATATATATATATATATATATATATATAAAACCAAATAAGCACATTCCATATGTGAAAATGAGTCATTTTTACCTCGACCGGGACTTGAACCTGGGACTTATAATTACTGAGTCAAGGCGCTACCAACTACACCACAGAAGATCTAAAAGGGAAACAGACCTTACAGGTTATATCTACTATACTAGGAATGAGCGCATTGTATCTGAGTGCCACCATACAATAATAACCAAATAAGCACATTCCAGATGTAAAGTCTGTTTCCCTTTTAGACCTTCTGTGGTGTAGTTGGTAGCGCCTTTGCTTAATAATTATAAGTCTAGGGTTCAAATCCCGTTTGGGGTATAAATGATTCATGTTTTCACATATGGAATGTGCTCGTTTTGTTATTGTTGGTTCCAATATTCATTACACATCTTTTATTATCCCTTCACATCTGACAAGTCATTACACTCTCCATCTCTGTTTCTATTTGCTTTATGTATATTTCGTGCCCAGGCCCGATGAGGGCTGTTTTATTTTATAATTTTCTTTGGCCCGTCCTGGTGTCACAATCATAAAAAAAAAAAAATGAGATTGGGAGTTGAATAAAATTTGAAAACGAAACCACGAGTGAGGTTGGGGGCAACTGTAATATGAACATAGTCGCATTCAGATAGAATGCGTTCATTCCTAGTACAGCAGTTATAAACTGTAAGGTGTGTTTCCCTTTTAGACCTTCTGTGGTGTAGTTGTAGCGCCTTGGCTTAGTAATTATAAGTCCCAGGCTCAAGTCTCGGTCGGGGTAAAAATGATATATATATATATATATATATATATATATATATATATATATATATATATATATATATATATATATATATATATATATATATATATATATATATATATATATATTTAAATAGGGTAGTCTTGCTGCTTTATCCATGGAGGACATTTATTAATCCATACAGGTTTCGATACCAAGAAAAGAAGCACATTTATTTGGTGTCAAGGCTCCAAACCAATTCGATACCGGCGGATTGATTTCATTAATTTTCTAGGTAATTTTCATTGGTCACTTGAAATACTTAACTAATACTCAGTAACTTCAAACAGTAAGAATAAAAAAGCATAAATAAATATTTCGAAAAACACAAACATTTTCAATGGATTTCGAATTTTGTTTCATGACCCATTTGCCCGTCGTTCGCTCAAATTGGACGAGTTCGCTCAAATTGGACGACCACAAGTGGGAACAGGCGTCGAGTTCGCGACTCGCTCGCCATAAACCTTCCTCTGTGAGGGGAAAAGGGAATAATGCCATTTATGCCAATCTGAAATTGGTTTGGCACTCATTGCCAATCATAATGTTTGTCGTAGGTGGCAGTAACCATCATTATGCCATATTTAGAACGTACGTGTGACCGTACTTATTGTTAACCTTTAAGGGCTAAACAGACGATCAATATTACTGACAGTATTTCCCTGTACTGTCATTATTACTGTCGGTGTGTCCATCATATGGACGTAGTAGTTCACACCAATAGAATAGTGTCAGTATTTTTACTGACAGTAATAATGATCACCTGTACCCCCCTTAATGTTTAGAACGTACGTGTGACCGTACTTATTGTTAACCTTTATGTATAGTATATACAAGGGCCATATTCCCTCATAGGTAGTGGCCGAGTCAAAACAAAACTTTAACTCTGTGGGAAAAAAAAAGGTGTGGGGATTTCTAGCCCGAAGGAAAAATATAGAAGTGGGGATTCCAAGTCCTCTCCTTTCCACCTCTTCTAGTCGACTATTACAACAAGCAGGGGAACACGGAGGTGGCATATAATTCAAAGGAATGAATATACTCGGTCATCTTAGTTTCAATTATTTCTTTGTACTAATTTGATGTAAATTTGATGTTCAAAATATATTTAGTTCATTGGAAATCTATATGGGGTAGACCCACTGCCATCTCAACAGACTTAAGGAGTAAACGCATCTCGTGTTTTGGAGCCAGTGGTGAAACAGTATACTATTGAGCTTAAGCTATGAAAAAGGCCAAAAATAACCTTCATCCAGCTCTCAAAGAATACTTAATTTTTATGTATTTTTTTTTAACAAAATGACAAAGAAACTGTTTTGAACAAAGAAACAAGTGGAATAAGGAAATTGTATTGTACAAATAAACAAGTGGAATAAGGAAATTGTATTGAGCAAATAAACAAGTGGAATAAGGAAATTGTATTGAACAAATAAACAAGTGGAATAAGGAAATTGTATTGAACAAATAAACAAGTGGAATGAGGAATTGTATTGAACAAATAAACAAGTGAAATAAGGAAATTGTATTGAGCAAATAAACAAGTGGAATAAGGAAATTGTATTGAACAAATAAACAAGTGGAATGAGGAAATTGTATTGAACAAATAAACAAGTGGAATAAGGAAATTGTATTGAACAAATAAACAAGTGGAATAAGGAAATTGTTTTGAACAAATAAACAAGTGGAATAAGGAAATTGTATTGAACAAATAAACAAGTGGAATAAGGAAATTGTATTGAACAAATAAACAAGTGGAATGAGGAAATTGTATTGAACAAATAAACAAGTGGAATAAGGAAATTGTATTGAGCAAATAAACAAGTGGAATAAGGAAATTGTATTGAACAAATAAACAAGTGGAATGAGGAAATTTTATTGAACAAATAAACAAGTGGAATAAGGAAATTTTATTGAGAAAATAAACAAGTGGAATAAGGAAATTGTATTGAACAAATAAACAAGTGGAATAAGGGAATTGTATTGAGCAAATAAACAAGTGGAATAAGGAAATTGTATTGAACAAATAAACAAGTGGAATAAGGAAATTGTATTGAACAAATAAACAAGTGGAATAAGGAAATTGTATTGAACAAATAAGTGGAATAAGGAAATTGTATTGAACAAATAAACAAGTGGAATAAGGAAATTGTATTGAACAAATAAGTGGAATAAGGAAATTGTATTGAACAAATAAACAAGTGGAATAAGGAAATTGTATTGAACAAATAAACAAGTGGAATAAGGAAATTGTATTGAACAAATAAGTGGAATAAGGAAATTGTATTGAACAAATAAACAAGTGGAATAAGGAAATTGTATTGAGCAAATAAGCAAGTGGAATAGGGAAATTGTATTGAGCAAATAAACAAGTTGAATAAGGAAATTGTATTGAACAAATAAACAAGTGGAATAAGGAAATTGTATTGAACAAACAAACAGGTGGAATAAGGAAATTGTATTGAGCAAATAAACAAGTGGAATAAGGAAATTGTATTGAGCAAATAAACAAGTGGAATGAGGAAATTTTATTGAACAAATAAACAAGTGGAATAAGGAAATTTTATTGAGAAAATAAACAAGTGGAATAAGGAAATTGTATTGAACAAATAAACAAGTGGAATAAGGAAATTGTATTGAACAAATAAATAAGTGGAATAAGGAAATTGTATTGAACAAATAAACAAGTGGAATAAGGAAATTGTATTGAACAAATAAACAAGTGGAATAAGGGAATTGTATTGAGCAAATAAACAAGTGGAATAAGGAAATTGTATTGAACAAATAAACAAGTGGAATAAGGGAATTGTATTGAGCAAATAAACAAGTGGAATAAGGAAATTGTATTGAACAAATAAACAAGTGGAATAAGGAAATTGTATTGAACAAATAAACAAGTGGAATAAGGAAATTGTATTGAACAATTAAACAAGTGGAATAAGGAAATTGTATTGAACAAATAAACAAGTGGAATAAGGAAATTGTATTGAACAAATAAACAAGTGGAATAAGGAAATTGTATTGAACAAATAAACAAGTGGAATGAGGAAATTTTATTGAACAAATAAACAAGTGGAATAAGGAAATTGTATTGAACAAATAAACAAGTGGAATAAGGAAATTGTATTGAGCAAATAAACAAGTGGAATAGTCTTTGACAGATCTCTTGTTTATCATTCTTGCGTTTGGAAAACTGCCATTATTTTTACCTCGTTGAATAGTTCCATGCATATTAATGAAACGAAAACAATTGCGTAATCAAATATTTAGTTCGTAAACACTTCCTTACACAAAAGCTGAACTTAATAAAGTTTATTTTTTTTTTGTCTTTGTTTGTTTATCTACCTGTTTCTTGTTATTTTTATCCATGTACTATATTTATTAATGGTAGTCGCCGTGGCTCAGTCGGTAGCGTCTCCGACTCTTAGGCATCAGGTCGAGGGTTCGCGCCCCGTCACGGTCTGAGGTTAGCAAAGGCATGCACTCAGCGTAAGGATTACATCTGCCAAAACAAGTCCTTCGCAAGAAGGCAACCGTCCTAGCCCTTGGTTGATAAGGGAGTCCGTGACGTAAAACCGGAACCGGAACTGAACTATATTTATTAATGTATTTATAGTTATTTTTTATTTTTTTTAGTTTATAGATTGATTATAATTAGCAGTAAGGAAACGCGCGCTCGCGCCACACACACACACACACACACACACACACACACACACACACACACACACACACACACACACACACACACACACACACACACACACACACACACACACACACATCATATATATTAAAGAACCTCTAAGACGATATTCTCTAATCAGCTTCACGACCCAAAGGCATAATATGTAAGGTAATTACCTCTGTATACAGTCAGTTACTGGAGACTGATGTCATTACAGGCAATATAACTCTGTAATGAGCTTTGTTTCGTGGTTCAAGTTCACTAATTAATCATTTGAATTATATGCCGCCTCCGTGTTCCCTGAATGTTGTAAAAGTCGACTATATGAGTTGGAGAGGAATAGGAATCCCCATTTTTTTTTATCTTCCCACAGAGTTTTACTTCGACTCGGCCACTACCTATGAGGGAATATGGCCCTTATATATAGTATATGCTGTTTACTTCGGCCTTTACTTATAAGTTGAAAATCTTGAGGACTAATTTTTGTCAGAATCCTGCTTTCGTATCATGAGGGAGGGGGGGGGTAAGATGATTGCCTCCATGTTCCCCTGGTTATCGTAAAGGTCGACTAAATGGGGCAGAGCTAGGGGACCGGGAATCCTCTTCTCTGTATTTTTCTTCCCACATAGTCAAAGTGTTTTCTCTGACTCAGCCATCCCCCTTATAAGGGGGAATATGACTACTGTATATATATGTAGCTTGAGGAAGTGATCGTGTCCATTATGGTACATAAGCTTGTAGGATTATTTATTTTTATAGATTTTTCAATATATTGTTCTGGGTCTCTGGATTTTGCTAACTTTAATATAATTCTTAATTGTTCCAGTTTTACGTCACGGACTCCCTTTTCTACCAAGGGCTAGAACTGTTGCCTTCTTGCGAAGGACTTTTTGGCAGATGTAATCGTTACCCTGAGTGCATGCCCTTGCTAATCTCAGACCCTGACGGGGCGCAAGCCCTCGACCTGACGCCTCAAAGTCGCGGACGCTACCGCTTGAGCCACGGTGACTACTATAATGCTTAATTAAATTCACTTATTTTTTCGCCAGGATTATTCTTGTTTGTGGGTGCCCTAGCTTCTAGGGCTCAGTTCTTATCATTAGGATGGGATAGGAATGGGGGGGGGGAAACACCGTAACGGGGGGGAATAGAATGGGAAGATTTAGGGGAAAACTCAAATATTAAATAGAGGGGGAGAAATGAGAGGGGCAAACCCTACTGCTGAATTGTATCCATCGTGAATAACGAGGCCGCCATTTTTTCAGAGTGACCTAATAAGATGTTCTATCCCACCTCTGGGCATTAGGAAAGACATTCAGCCTCAATTCCCCAGCTCCACTCAGTCTGTGTCCACCCTCTTAAAGGGGATTGAAGTGACTTAAGAACAGCAAACACACCTCAGTGAGGGTCTCCAATACGCCTCCTAGAGGACGTGCCTAGTCAGAGGTTGCTTTTGACCAGTCTATTATTATTATTATTATTATTATTATTATTATTATTATTATTATTATTATTACTATTATTATTATTATTATTATTATTATTATTATTATTATTATTATTATTATTATTATTATTAAGAGGAGTAAGTATTAGTCTCCGTGGCAAAATGGTAGCGTCTGCGACTCTGTGGCGCAGATTACATCTGCCAAAACAAGTCCTTCGCAAAAAGGCAACCGTCCTAGCCCTTGCTAGAAAAGAGAGTCCGTGACATAAAACCGGAACAACATTATTATTATTATTATTATTATTATTATTATTATTATTATTATTATTATTATTATTATTATTATTGTTTTTAAGATGAGTAAGTGAAGTGTATCTTGGCTTGAGGTGAATGTTTGTACTTTGGTTTTGCCACCCCATTACATGGGGGAAGGGAGCTAGTGTATATAGATAGAATATTATTATTATTATTATTATTATTATTATTACTGTTATTATTATCACTATTATTATTATTATTATTATTATTATTATTATTATTATTATGAAGTCAGAGCACCGGTGGAGAAAGTCCGACCTTTGAAGAAGTAAGCTAGCTCTGCTCGGGGCATGTCCCAAGCCCTGTAAAATTATGAGATCGGCAGAAAAAGAAGATGCAGAATTACTGGAATAAAATAGCAGAGGAAAAACACATTAATGAGAAAAAATAAAAGGAAAATTTCTTGTTTCAAGACTTCGTCTTGTAAGGAAATAAACTTGTGCTCAGAGAATAGTCATAGTCATAGTCATAGATTTTATTGCCATATATTTAGTATACATACAGGAATAAATATGTACATTATATTCAGAGGCACTAGCCTACTGAGCAAGAGCTCCTTGGCAGGCAGTTTAATATACACACACACACCCATACCGAGGCTGTTTCCCTTAAAAGTTGGTAATGGGGTAGCCGACATCAGAGAAGACACAGTATGGGAGCAGTCCCTCTACTCTCCCTCTTCTATGAGCCTCACAGGAGAATTATACAAGGGGGGGGGATTCCCAGTCCTCCCGTCCCGTCCACTTTCAGTCGCCTTTTACGACATGCAGGGAATACGGTGAGGCTATTCTTGACACATGCATTTCACATAAATTAAAGTATGACGGCAATAGTTAACAAAAGCTCCAATATAGCCATCTCATACTTATCTTGTAATAAAACAAAACAGTAGACTCCTGACCTTAACCTGGACATAATGATGCACCAATACTGTATTAATTATTAATCAATAGCTGCTTGATTTTGCCTAGTAAATAAATGCTGTTTGAGTTTCTTTTTAAAATACGATTTCATATCTCATAAGAGCCTCGAATTTACCGTTCGATATGGAAATCTGAAGGGAAACAAGACCTCAGAGAACAAAATATAACCACGTCAGCACTTTTTTCCCTATCTCTTGAAGTAAAGTATTTTGCTCTGAAATTCAACTTACAATTGATATTTACATACTATTTTGACTGGGTTATTATTATTATTATTATTATTATTATTATTATTATTATTATTATTATTATTATTTATTTATTTATTTATTTATTTATTATTATAATATTATTTTTATTATTATTATTATTATTATTATTATTATTATTATTATTATTATTATTATTACTATTATTATTATTATTATTATTTATTTATTTATTTATTTATTATTATTATTATTATTTTTATTATTATTATTATTATTATTATTATTATTATTATTATTATTATTATTATTATTAATCTTCTCGGATGTAATAGGTGAAATTAACCATCTGTTTCGTTCCTATTGCAGGTTTATCTACACTATAGCTCACTAGAAAAGGAATGAAACCATTTGGCGCTTCCCTTTTGACGCCGCTACTTTTATCGCTAAACTGTTTTGGCGTTGCCCTTTTGGCACTTAACTATTTTGGCTAGAGTTAGAGTTAATTAACCTACATTCTTATTTAATAAAGTCGCCATTCACTGCGCCAAAATGGCCGTGCCTAAACGGCGGCGCCAAAATAGCTGTGCCTAAACGGCGGCGCCAAAAAGTACCCGACCCCATTAGAAAGTAATAAAAGTAATGGTGTTCAGTAGGATCTTTTTGGGATTCCTATGCAATTTAGGCTCCTGCGGAAGGATTATCTGAAAGTGGGCTCGACAGAATCCAAAATAGATGATGATTGCGCAGTACTCCCTTGGGCTCTTTTTTTGCCGGGAATATTCCTGATCGGAATCCAGATATGCAAATGAGTTTCCTAAATGCCTTTTCCTGTTTTCGAACTGCTGTTGCACATGTCGGGATATAGGAGGCTGCAGACCATACAATTTTCCTTGGGTTTTCGTTCAAGAAATGTGATAATAGTTGGATATATGTTGTTTTTTATATTTCTGTTTTATAGTTTTATAGCACACACACACACACACACACACACACACACACACACACACACACACACACACACACACACACACACACACACACACACACACACACACACACACACACACACACACACACACACACACACACACACACACACACACACACACACACACACACACACACACACACACACACACACACACACACACACACACACACACACACACACACACACACACACACACACACACACACACACACACACACACACACACACACATACATACGCACACACACACACACACACACACACACACACACACACACACACACACACACACACACACACACACACACACACACACACACACACACACACACACACACACATACATACGCACACACACACACACACATACACACACACACACACACACACTCACACACAATCCACAGTTACCTTTGAAACGGGGATGGCCAAGTCTAGGCAAACCCGTCCACGTTTTTTTTTCCTCTAAACTATTTTACCCACCTTCTCTAAGCACTTTAGGCACCCATTTACTATGGCGCCTTTCTTTATAATCTCTACGTGTGCCCTGACTTTTCGCGAGAGGAAAATTCGTGGGGTGTCTCTCTCTCTGATTCCTCTCTTTTTTTAAGTTAGCAAGGTTATGCACTCAGGGTAACGATTACATCTGCCAAAACATGTCCTTCTCACGAAGGCAACCGTCCTAGCCCTTGGTAGAAATTGGAGTTCGTGACGTAAAGCTGGTATTTCTCACCTTATCACCATTACTTTTATTTTTTTTTCCTGTTTGGAACACGGATTGTCTTTCATAAATTTTTCTTCCTATTTTACCCTCTTTGTGCCTTAAAAAAAAAAAAATCCTACTTCTTGAATCGGTTTTCATCGCATTTACCTCTTGTCGTAGATTCACAGAAAGAGTTAAGAGTATTCTTTAAAAAAATCTAATTAAAGGGGGTGAAATTTAAGAGTAAAATAGACGTACTTTCATTGATAATCACCAAGAGAGAGAGAGAGAGAGAGAGAGAGAGAGAGAGAGAGAGAGAGAGAGAGAGAGAGAGAGAGAGAGGTGACTTAATGGGAGAGTGAAAGAGTCCAGGAGAACGAGTGGGTAAGATTGTGTGTGTGTGAGAGAGAGAGAGAGAGAGAGAGAGGTGACTTAATGGGAGAGTGAAAGAGGCCAAGAGAACGAGTGGGTAAGATTGAGAGAGAGAGAGAGAGAGAGAGAGAGAGAGAGAGAGAGTAATAATAATATAATAATATAATAATAATCCTTTATTCCAATGTACATTGGGTATTTAAATAAGATACATATATATTCCAGATAGACATCTGTGGTGTACGATATAGACATACTAAAACAAACAAATCATAAAGATGAGTGTACCATTAAAATTTACAAGTAAAATCTTCCTTTAAGAGCAACTTCTTAAGATTATATTTAAAAGTATACACTGAACCAGCATTTTTTAGTTCTCTGGGAAGCTGATTATATAAATGAGGTCCACGAATGTTTATATCTCTTGAGCCAATATCAGTTTTAGACCTTCGTACTAATAAATCTTCCCCTTGACGGGTAGTTAACCCGGTAACTGAGCTTACTGTAGAAAAATTATACAAGCAATCAGGAATATTGTTTCTTAGTATATTAAAAACAAAGGTACATATATCAAAAACATATTTATCTCTAATCTTTATCCATTCTAGATCTTTTAAAACAGGAGAGATGTGCTCGTATTTTCTTACATTGCCAACAGCCACTCGTGCTGCAAAGTTTTGTAACTTTTGTATTCTTTGTAATTGAGTCTTATTTGTACATCCCCAAACTTTGAGACAGTAATTAATTAAACTCATAGCTAAGGACTGGACAATTATTATACGAGTTGATGTTTCAAATGAGTCTTTTACCCTATTTAGATATATTAGAGTACCCATTACTTTTTTATAAATTTCATCTATATGCATTTCAAAATTCATGTAACGGTCAAAATAGACACCTAGGTTCTTTACCGAGTTCATTGGCTTAATGATATTACCGTTAAAATTTATATGAAGATTGTCATCAACTTCTGATAATAATTGTCTGGATCCGATAAGAATAGATTGGGTTTTAGTTTCATTAAGTAACAGACCATTTTTTAGAAAGTAACGTTTAGCCATATACAAAATTTCTTCTGCTCTACGAATAATATTTTCTAAATCATTAATTTCTCCTTCAATTAAGATTTGAGTATCGTCAGCATATTGAATGACATAACAGTTAGGTAAATATTTTACTAGATCGTTTACATATATTAGAAAAAGTATAGGTCCTAGGATCGATCCCTGAGGGACCCCAAACAATACCTTCTTGCGACTTGAGACTACATCTTTTATTCTGACTGACTGGTAGCGGTTTTTTAAATAGTTCTCGAA
>JAXCGZ010019527.1:5000-20000 GCA_037179515.1 Halocaridina rubra
TTTAAGTGCTTTCGATGGAGGGTAGGTCAAGTGTAAAGGTTCTCCTGTAGTGCATTTGGTGATTGGCAATAGACAAGTGTCTGTTCATGCAGTGGTGTCTGATAAGATGATTGACGATGTTGATATTGTTTTGGAATTGGATGTTATTAATCAGTTTGTTGGCGTTGCAATCAAGGAGGGTGTAATACAATTTCTTTCACCTGAATATTCTTTGGTAGCAACTGGCAATTTTAATTGTGCTGAAAAGAACTCATGTGATATCGATGATGAAGGCTTTCATGCTGCTTTAATGGCAAAAATTGGACAGTGGAATGGTTTGGGAAAAATAATAATCTAGTATATCTTACAAATAAGCTTAGCTGTTATAGCACGAACCTGACAGGGAAGGAAAAAGAAGAGTATGACAAAGAATTCAACAGGTGGATGCAAGAGGGAATTATAGTCCCATGGGACAAAGATATAACTGATGGAATTATTCCTATGATGGCAGTGAAGCAACCAACAAAGAAAAAGGTGAGGCCAGTACTAGATTTTCAAGAGTTAAATGCTCAAGCAAAGTGCTATACTGGTAATGATGTCACAGATGTCTATAATGATGAAAAGTTAAGGCAGTGGAGACAGATTGGTAAAGCGGTATTTATTGTTGACCCCTTTTGCGGGCACTATAAGAAATAATGATGTCAAAGAGAAACGCCCTTAGTATGTTGAAGAAACTTTTTTTCTAAGAACTTTTTACTTAGAAAATTTTTCAAAATTTGGATGCTTTGCATGTCCAGGGAATGTTTTTTCATCAAATTAGAGTTCTTTTCTAAAACAATCTAAAGTATTTATTTTTAAGTTTTCTGTATAAATATTGCATGTTTTATGTTTGCATGCTATATTTTATATGTATGCCATATATTTTTCAATTGAAAATTGAATATATGTAACAATAAAGCATAATCAAATAAGGAAATGAGAAGGTAACTCTTTTGTTTACCTTTATTATGCAAAACACAAAATACAAAATACAAATTTCAAAATAGCAAAAAATTCAAAGAGTAACATTGTGGAATGGTGCAAAACAGTTACTGGAATCGGAGAGACACAGTGTCACATTACACACATTACACATCCACTTGGACCTGTGTACATTCTGCTTTGTTGAGCACTGTTTGCATGTCTGCCTCATGAGGGTGAAAATGGGAATTAATGAGGGTATTACACCTTACTGACTGTGGCACGGTTGGTGACCTCTTACCTCTAACTGGAGGGTCACTTTGCAAAAAAATCTCCGGAGCAAGAGAGGTACATTTCTCGTGCCGTCTGCAGTACCTGGAGATGGAGAGACAAAAATTCTTCATGGGCATGGGTTTCTCTGAAAGTTTAGTGACATCTCTCATGTACAACAGCCATGCGTTAGCAATGTAGATATCAAGGCAGTACCCAAAGATCTTCAACGGCCAGTATCTTGAACAAAGTGGAGTTTTGTACAGATGAGTGAGCATGTCACTCTTGTCAATGCCACCCATCTTATAGTTGTACTGTTTGATGACATCCGGACACTGGATGTCAACATTCTCGTGTGCCTCTTTGTCATACCCCTTGACAGTTGTTATGGGTTCCACCCCTGCATCACTGGACAGGATGTTGACGACCTTGTTGTCTTTCCACTTTAGTGCCAGGACTCCATTACAACTTTTGTAATCCATAGTGCCTCGTTTCGTATTCTTCTTATTTAGCTGAGCAGTCGAATCTAGTCCAGGTTTCCCTGTCCTGGTCTTCCTGGCAGTTCTAACATATCAGCAGTGGTAGGTGTCCCTCAGGTGTTCCACAAGACGAATTCTGGTAAAAATGTTGTCAGCATACACATATGTCTTGTCTGGGTGCTTGAGAGTTTTGACAAGGGTGGTGACAACTTTGGCACTCATGTTCATGATTGCTCTTCTTTAGACACCTGGACGTGGTGGGAGATTGTGGTTGTCTGGTCCTGATACATGAGGAGGTCATGTATAATTCCGTCGATGCTGGCACTGCAGAAGCATTTGTAGCCCCATTTATCTAGCTTGTTATGGATGTACTTCCTCAAGTTACCAGCCTTAGTACCTTTGTAGGGGACCATAACCTCATCAATATTCTGATAAGGTGTTTCCGGAATCTTAAGGAAGTTCTTGGTGATGGTATTAATGACAGGGCAGATCTTATAGGATCTGCCTTGAGTACCAGCAATTAGTTGATTGTGAGCAAAATGTAGCCTCGATCGCATGAGACGAAATCTTTTTGAGGGCATGAAGTCTGCCACTTGTGACTCCCTCGTGTCAGAGTCCCAGTAATCTTCAACGCAGGGCAAGTGGACCACACCCATGTAGATGAAGATACCGAGGAACACAATCATCTCCGATTGGTCTGTCATGAGGGTCGTCCTGAGGTCACTTTGTCTTGCATAAAGGTCCGTCTGATAGACAAGGTGGTCAAGGAGTTCCATGTCAAACATCTTTGTGAAGTACCAAAATGGGTCATTGATAATGGGCATTACTGCATTTTCAAACGGTTGTAGAGGAGGGTTACTTATGTCCTCCTTCACCCATTTCCTTTCGACTGTGGCACCCCAGCGTCAGTGTCAACCTCCTCCTCTTGTTCCCGCCCCTTCTCCTCTTCTGCTACTTCTGCTGTTGGGTTGAGACTTCGATGCTTAGAACCAGCAAAAAAAAAAAAAGAGAAAAACAATTGTCAATTTCTATAAGAGTCACAGAAATACAAAACACTCTCACACAATCTCTTTCTCTCTCTCTCTCTCTCTCTCTCTCTAAACTTTCGACTGAGACGGCCCTACTTAAAATTACTGATAAAATTTATAGTAATATTGAAAATAAGAAAATATCACTTTTATTATTGTTAGATTTGTCTAAAGCATTTGACAGTGTACACCATCAAATTCTAATGAGAAAACTTTCCAAAGTTCATGTTGACTCATTTTGGTTCGAAAATTATCTGAAAGATCGAATTCAATCAGTTCGAATGGGCTCGACTCTCTCTTCCTCTCTAGATATCAGTTTTGGAGTTCCTCAGGGTTCAATTTTGGGTCCTCTGCTTTTCCTAATATATGTTAATGATTTACCTCAATTTATATATATATATATATATATATATATATATATATATATATATATATATATATATATATATATATATATATATATATATATATATATATATATATATATATGTATGTATGTATGTATGTATGTGATTACCTAATTGTGATTACCTAATTGTGTTTACGGGAAAGAGCCCAAACCTCGTATCTTCCCGTCTCCTGATCGGTTCCATTTTTAGACTTAGTGATACTTATCGTACCTGTCCTTAAAACTATGGATTGAGATAGCATTAACTACCTCCTCGCTTAGCGAATTCCAATTATCAACTACTCTTACACTGAAAAAGTATTTCCTTACATCCTGCAAACAAGTTTTCTTACGAAGATTCAAACTATGACCTCTAGTTCTAGAGCCAGCCATATCGAAATATCGATCCCTATCCACTCTATCATAACCATGAAGGAATTTAAAGACTGTCACCATATCCCCCCTTACTCTTCTAGCTTCGAGTGATGGCAAGTCTAATTCCCTCAGCCTCTCATCATAACCGAGATTGCATATTTCTGGCACCAGTTTCGTGGCATGTCTTTGAACTTTTTCAAGCTTAGCTATGTGCTTTTTCAAGTGCGGATTCCAAAAGGGGGCTGCATATTCGAGTTTTGGCCTCACATAGGTTACATAAATATTTCTGAACATTTCCTTGTCCATGTGCCTGAAGGCTACCCTTACATTTGATAAGAATGCATATGCTGCCCTTACTACGCCATTTATATGTATTTCTGGAGACAAATCTGCCAGTATGTTTACTCCTAGATCTCTCTCATTTTCTGTCTCTTGAAGTTGTACTCCAGCCACCGAGTAGTCAAGCTTGGGCCTTCTTGCACTTGTACCCATTCTCATTACCTTACATTTTGAGGTATTGAATTTCATTAGCCACTTTTCTGACCACTCATGCAGATTATTTAGATCCTCCTGAAGTTCTCTACCATTGTTCTCGTTTTTTACTTTCTTCACAATCTTTGCATCATCTGCAAACATATTCATGAATAAATTTACAGACTCTGGTAGGTCATTTACATATACAAGGAACAAAAGTGGCCCTAAAACTGAACCCTGTGGAACTCCACTACTAACTCTTCTCCATTCAGACACTGAGTGTCTTACTCTAACCCTCTGTTCCCTTCCTTCTAAGTAGGTTTTTATCCATTCCAAGACATTTCCACCTATTCTAGCCATTGATTGCAGCTTCCTAATAAGTCTCCCATGTGGAACAGTGTCAAACGCTTTCTGGAAGTCTAGGAATATGCAATCTGCCCAGCCCTCTCTTTCCTGTAAGATTTGGCTTGCCTCATCATAAAATTCTAATAAGTTTGTTACTGTTGATCTTCCTTCTCTGAAGCCATGTTGCCTCACTGACAAAAAGTTGAAGGATTCCAAGTGAAGAGAGATATGTTTCCTTAGTAGTTTCTCCATAAGTTTGCAAACTATGCTGGTCAAGGAAACTGGTCTATAGTTCAGAGCCGTATCCCTCCTTCCCTTTTTGAAGATAGGTATCACATTTGCTTGCTTCCAGCATCTTGGAATCTCCCCCGACTCCAGTGACTCCTTAAATATGATACTTAGTGCCACTGATATTGTGTTTGCGCATTTTTTAAGCACATGAGGGGATATGTCATCAGGACCTGAAGCTTTATGAACATCTAAATCCATCAGCGCTTTGCATACCTCTGTGGCTGTAAGGTTGATGTTCCATAATACCGGCCCTTGAGCTTCTATCACTGCAATCTGAGGGGGTGGGGTATTTTCTACTGTAAATACTGACTGAAACTCCTTGTTCAATTCTTTGCAGATCTCTTCGTCCGTCTCAGTGATGCTTCCATCCGCTCTCTTTAGCCTTAAAACCTGTTCTTTTACCTTCAGTTTTCCTCTGATAAAGCTGTGGAAAAGCTTGGGATTTTCTTTAGCCTTCCTGGTGATGTCCCTCTCATAATCTCTCTCTGCCTCTCTCCTTTTACTTAGGTAGTCATTTCTTGCTCTTTTGTAGGTTTGCCAGGCATTTATGTTTTTTCTCCTCCTATACCTTTTCCAGCATTTGTCTCTCCACTCCTTAGCTCTTTTACACCCATTATCGAACCATTTCTCTCTGGCATGAATTACACCTACTTTGGTGACAGGTATGCAGCAATCTACTATCTTCCCATATTTCTCACAAAAGATGTCATACATTTCTTGTACAGATTTGTTGTAAAATAAGGTTCTCCAGTCAATAACTGCAAAAAGCTCATTCATTTTGATGTAATCTCCTTTCGGATAGTTCCTCCTCATGTCCTCAGTGCCTCTACCCTCAGGAAGAATGTCTTCAATGATATACTCCATCAACAACACACAGTGGCCACTCTTTCCAATTGGTGGTTCATACTCATTATTTTCAATATCCAACACATTATCTGTGAACACTAGATCAAGTAGTTATGGCTCATCTCCACCCCTGGCTCTTGTTGGTTCCATTACATGTTGGTGTAGGAAATTCCCTTGTACGCAATCTAGGAATCTTGCCCCAAATGAGTCCTCACCACTGTGTGGGTCAAGATTTATCCAATCTATCTCTTTATGATTAAAGTCTCCCATAATCAAAATCCAACATTTTTTCTCCCGTGCCATGTTAACAACTGAGTTTATGACTTCAATAGTACCTATATGACTTTCCTCATAAATTTCAAGCCTATTTTGGTTCCTTGGTGGGTTGTATACAACAGTTATTATAATGCTCTCTGACCCAGTATTTATGCGAGCAACAAGAAATTCCCTGAACTCACTTTCTATAGCCAAGTTTATTTCTTCAACTTGAATCCTCTCACTTATGAGCAGTGCTATCCCTCCACCAGTCCTCTCAGATCTTTCAACCCTTAGTATTCTGAAGCCCTTAGGAAAAACTGTGACACTGTTTATGTCCTCACTCAACTTAGTCTCTGTAATTGCTACTATATCTGCCTTACTGTTGTGAATCCTATCTTTTAATTCTACTGCCTTACCAGCTAATCCATCAGCATTTGTGTATAACAATCTTAATGAGGCCCCATCCCCTGTTCTTCTGTCATTATCTTCTTTATCTCCCCTTTGTCTGGAAGTATTCTGTAACAAAAATTTTTCTTCTCTTCTTCATTTCTCTCATCATTTAACCTTCTTGCCTCTTGCAACAAGTTTTTGATCTTTCCCATCTCTTCTTGTGTTCTGTATCGTCTAATGAACACTTCTTTGCATTCTTGAAGGTCTTTTAGGCTTTTTTTTCTCAACAATATTTCCCTACATGTTTCCCCTCTCTCTGTATGTATGTATGTATATATATATATATATATATATATATATATATATATATATATATATATATATATATATATATATATATATATATATATATATATATATATATATATGTATGTATGTGTATGCATATGCGCATGAATATTCTTATGCTTATGCATATGCATATGCACATGCATATGCATATGCATATGCACATGCACATGCATATGCATATGCATATGCTGAACCATATGCATATGGTAATATGCATATTACCATATGCATATGGTAATATGCATATTGGTGTTCCAACGAGGGAACAATGTTCCTGAGGCTTCAGATGATCTGATGAGAAGAGGTCTGTTCTCTGTATGTGGGAAGTAGTGGTACATTATTCCGTTGCTGGCTGGTTATGGGTTGCCTGTAGTTTCATTAAGAGAAGTACGGATTGGCCAGGTTGGGACGATCCAGTTGTCAGTACTGCAGTTGCTATGATCAGGGAGGTGACTGAGAAAGTGAAAATGGATGATCAAGTTAAAGGTGATTGGAATGTTCCTAAAACCGAACATGGTCTGATATGGTGCGATGCTATCAGTTTAGCTATTGGCGTGCTTTAAGAAATGAATGATCAGATCGTTGAAGATGCTGCTTGGCTCCAAAAGAATGATGATTATAGTCATATAAACATGGCTAATCTTGAGGCGGCATTGAAATGTATCAATCTAGCATTGAAATGGGAATTGAAGAAAATAGAGTTGAGAACTGATTCTGTAATAGTGCATGGTTGGGTGAATGTTGTTATTACAGAGGAAAAAAGGGTGTGCACTAGGGGAGCTTCTGAGATGCTGGTAAAATTAGGTTGGCCCATGACCCCAACCACCCATTGCGATACTACAGCTGAAGGGTCTTTTGGACTTAAATGAGACTGTCCAGGACAGTTTGATGTTAAGTCTTCCTTCAGTAACGGTTCTCTATCTATGCCTACATCAACACCGAATATTTTTAGATATTCATTACACATGTCTTATTATCCCTTCACATCTGACAAGTTACAATACCCCCATCTCTGTTTCTCTTTATGTTTTCTTCGTGTCCAGGCCCGATGAGGGTAGATTTACTTTATTTTATTTTTCTGGCCAGTCTTGGTGTCACAATCATAAAAAAAATGACATTTGGGAATCTTGTTGGATTACATGAATTAATGTGGGCTGGTGATGAGTGTGGCCCTCATTCTGTCATAAAAAAAAGGCTGATGTCTTGACAAGTGTTGGGAAAAGCTGGTTGAAGGCAAATGTTCCTGATAGTGAGAAGGAGGTTTGTTGTGTTGGTGCAATTGCTGATTTAAGGCAAATGCTCGTCATGTATCATATGAGTGTGGAGAGGACGTTGTATTTGGCCCATAAGATGTATCCTACCATTGCCAGAGAAGTAGTCAAAAAGGTGGGGCAGGCGCTGTCAACAGTGTCAGTCCATTGATCCAGCCCTAGCCACCCATCATGCAGGAGAGAATAGTGTTATTGAAAATTGGAAATGCTTAGCAATTGATATCATTCATTATAGACAGGTGCCTTATTTATCAGTCGTGGATTGTGGTCCGAGTCGCTTTGCAGTCTAGAAGGAATTAAATAATGAAAGTGCCAGACTAATTTCATGGTTGTTGGAAGATATCTTTTGTGAAAGAGGCCCGGTTGATGAGATTCTAATGGATAACAGTACAACATTGCGTTCATCATTAATAAGACAAGCGCAGAAGAAATGGAATACTGTAGGAATGCTTAGAGCTGTATACCAAGCTGGGCCAATGGTATAATGGAGAGACATCACATTACGGTGAAAACTATTGCTGAGAGGGGGGCACCTATCACCAATAGAAGCAGCGTTCTGGTACAATATGACTCCTAGGTTGCGTCAGGATGAAAAGTCGGTGCATCCAATGATTAAGCCAGAAATTGATAAAGACGAGTCTCCTTTGGTGAGAATAGATGAGGGAGTCTGGGTGAAACCGCCAAATACACAATCTACAACGAAATGGAAGAAAGGATACATTACTGGTATCTTGTCCAAAAACAATGTGTCTGTAGATGGCATGCCACGTCTCATAATCAACATTGGGAAAGTAATTATTCCTCAGTCTTTGTCTAAGGAATCAGATGAGGAGGATAGGGTTAAGATACCGAATGAAGACCAGCAGCAAAGTGGAGGAGATAGTACATCTGATGATGTGCATATTTTAACATATACACGTCCCAGGCGAACAAGACGGCGACCAGCCCGGTTGGATGACTATGTTTCTGAGTTGGATGACTATGTCTGAGTGAGATAATTCTGTTGCAAATTTCCATATGTTAAATTTTTTACTTATTTAGTATCACTCATAGATTGAATTGGTTTGTGTTGGTTTTTGCATTTTCTGTAGTTTTTAAACAATATTGTTTGTAATTCTACACAATTTGATGTGCTGTATGATCTCAAGATCAGGGTGGCATGAAGTTTAGTAAGTCTAAAAGTAATTTGGTAGTTTGTTGTATTTTACATATGGCGGAGAGTTGTTGGTGCTGAGGTGGGTGAGTGAGTGGTGGTGAGGGATTGGAGATCCAGTCGTTGTGCAGAAAGGTTGAGTTTTTAGTGACGTTTATGCTTGGTTTACCAGCCTTTTTTTTTTTAGATTTTCCACCCACGGATGGATGGAACGGGTCATGGAGGACCCATAGGGTGGTCGCCAGCCGGCACAGGCCTCGACACCCCACTGTAGTGCCCACCCACAGCAGTAACCTCCCCAGTAAACAGCTTAAACTCTCTTGTCTGGATGAGGCGCGATCCCTCGACCTCGCGAATGCGAGGCTAGCACATTACCACTGTACTAGCCAGGAGGCTGTTTACCAGCCGGTTTGGTATTTTGGTTTTTAGGTTCATTCTGTCTCTCGGTATTATCGTTATTGCTTGTCATTCATACTGACTAATAATTGGTGTTATTCCACATAACATAATATCAAGGTAAGAAGAATTTAATTAAAGCCACAGAGAGGGAGATAGGGCCCATAAGCAAAGAGTGAGTCAGAGACAGACAAAGAAAGAGACAGATCTATTAGACAGAGACAAAGAGAAAGGGCAAGAGAGAGAGAGCTATGTTATATTTATGTTCAGAAATTACTTAACATTAGGAGATTCAACAATTCTTCTAGAATATATGAGCAAGATTAGGCGTTCTTGTATTATTTTTTTTTTCTCTGCTTTTTGCGATATTAGTACATTAACGCTAAGGGAATATGGGAAAGTAAATCTGCCTTTCTGGCGTCATTCTGTTTAACTAATAAAAGTGTTCTGCTAAATTGTGGCATTAGGGTAATAATTGCATTAAGCAGTTACGCTCGCAAAGTTTTAGGAATACGGAGATGTTGTATGAGTAACTGTTTCCAGAAATAAGTGACTGACCCTTAACCTGCCATGGTCCATTTGTTTTGCCAAATAAGAGTATTGAAAGTGTGAGATAAACAATTTAGCTATACTTTCATTAGTAACTGAATGCATGAAACCAAGTTTTTATAAGATATTGACTTTGGGTAATTTGACTGTTGATTTTTTTCTTTTTTTTTTGATAAATTTCTAGATGATAAACGTAAGCTAGCTTCATTATTTATTTTGAGTTTATGCACGTAATGCTGTACTGATAACGCAGAAAGTCAATTGAGTAATAGCAGAGAGTTGTCCGCAACATATTTCAACTGTCTTTAAAGGAAAAGTGAGCTAACATACATAATCAAGCAACAAAATGGTTGGTGGCAATGCTGCTATATATTGTGACAGCAGGAATTTGAAAATGGGTAAGGAAACTGGCCCAAAAAGAATTTACTTTAATATGAGTATTATTATTAAACACAATTCCAGATTTTTTTATCTTGCCTCAAAATGCTATTATCACTATTATTAATTACTTTTATTATTACTATTTTTATATTATTATTATTATTATTATTATTATTATTATTATTATTATTATTATTATTATTATTATTATTATTATTATTATTATTATTATTATTATTATTATTAGAATATTACTGTTTGTGGCTGTTCTGATCAGCATTCCATGACTATTGCTTTATATCTATAACAACTAATAAGGTCACGCACACATTCTCTATCAGTTACTCAGCTACGTACAAAGTATCTTGGAATCTCGATCTGAATGGTGTAGAAAAATATTAACAACCACTATTTTATTTTCAGGCAGCCCAACCTACAATTTCGTACACCTTTTTCCTTTTACCCATTGGAGAGATTACATGTGTTTTCAGATAAGGTGGTGCGCAATAGCACTGTTTTGTGCTTACATATGGGCGGTGTTTGCTCCCAAAAGTGATATCTAGTGTCTCTGTATTTGTGATGGCCGCTTAGACCCATATTTCTGGCCCAAGAACCTACTCACAGGCCATTCTGATTGCAGAATTTGAGGTATGGAGGAAGTTGCGCGTCTGGGAGATATGTGTTGTGAGAGGAGGATATGAAGAGATAACTGCCTCAATAGTCGAGTCAATGTGGGCGGGAGATGCACTCAAAAATTATGCATCTGCACTCTTTTGTTGTTGGTTGGCCACCCAAAGCAGGATTCCCGGGCTCAACCGTTGGTACAAGTCAGACATATCTTACAATGGAAATGCGGGAGTAGACGAAAAAGGAGAGGGTAGGCCCAGTACCTAATGATATCCCAAAATGTGGAATTCAGTATGAGGAAAAAGGGGAATGCCAAAAAAGTGTAAAATAAATTGAGATGAGAACAAAAGAGAAATGCGAAGCTTCCAATGAGAGAGAGAGAGAAATAAAAAAAAACATCTCCCATAGAATAGAGCATAACAGGGGAAACTGAAAATTCCCTCAGTGAAACTATGTATAATATTTTTTTTTCAGCATACCAAGATACCAAGCCTGAATTATTTTTTTAGATCAGAAGATTTAAGAAAGCCTCAATGCTTCCTTTAGAAGTTGTATATAGATATAAGAGAAATAGTTACCCTAGTTTTAGCATAGTAAGTGTCATGGTGTCATTGATGAGCATTGTTAGATAATTGTAGTTTACACACAATGTTTGTGTTTTGATTTGGTACTATAATCATTTTCATTTTGTCACTGATGAATATTTTTAGATAATTGTAACTTACAAACAGCATTTTTATTTTAATTGGGTATCATAACAATTTACATTTTGCTTTTAATCAGTATCATTGAATAGTTGTCTTTTAGATGAAATTTTTTTATATTTTTTTACTGTATTAGACTAATAGTCACTCTGTCACTCATCAATAACTACACAGTGTAGTTGTGAATACTTGGATATTTTTTGATCTGCTAATTGAAATTCTTTAATTACAATGATTGTTGTGAGAATTGATTTTTATTTGTCTTTGTCTTTTTTAGATATCGTATGTTATATATATTGAGTGTACCCTTGATAATTAACTTCCAGGTAACTTTAGCATGCATTAAAGATCATGGGATAACTTTGATGTATAATACCGAAAAAAATTTCTGTTTATGGTACAGAAATACATGTGTTAACCAATTCTAATAATGATAACATAAACACTTGAGCCTCACAATGTTTTTAGATGTTCTTAACCTAATATTACGTTTTTTCTACATGAAAATCTTATCTCAGTAGATAATAGCCATCATTTTTGTTGTTGTTGTAAGTTAATATTTTGCCAGAAATAAAGTATTTCTGAATTGGGTTGTGGGTAGTGACTCATAGTTCATGCCCCATATACAGGCGGGGAGTTTTCACGTGGCTTTCTCTGTTGTTGAGAACAAGTCTTAAGTTCGTGAGAAAACGTGCATTGTTTTAGCTGCCCCAACACAATAGGTTATTTGAGGTTCCCCCCTCTCTAAAAGCCTAATGGTGGAGGCATGACCACGAGCTATGCCATCCACCTCTTTGCATGTGCTTGATTGACATGAAGTTTAAAAAGGGTCAAACAGCATGCAAGGGGACAGAGTATAGTTTACCCTGGTTGGGAAAAGTCAAGTTAAGGGGACGGTGGCATTGAGGCCTAGAGAAACTCTGTAGCTTCTAAATATAGTAAGTCTAAAGTATCTTTACTTATCTAACACCCTGCATGATTAAACCTCGGAATAAAGTGTAGAAGAACAAACAAGCGAACAAACAAAGATTGATTTCCATTTTTTACAATGGTTATTCAACAAGAAGAGATATGTAATCAACACGTCACTATCAGGACCGGGCATCAAGAAAACATTTAGACGAAGACAATGTAGAAGTTTAAGGACAAGGCAAAAATAAAGGAATGATACAAAATAGGAAAAGGACAAACTCAATGAAATGTTGAAGAACTGATGATCTAAAAATTTGACAGAATTAAGCCCTGAGTTGACGATAGATCCACATTTTGAAGGAAGACAGAAGGAGGAAGAAAAGTCCAGAGTCTGGAGGTGGATGGAAATCAGCAGTCACTGCACTAACCAATCCACGTGCTACAAATCTCCAGGCAGTCTCTGTGAGGCGAGGCCACTTTGCTAATGTTACTCGTCCAAGGCAGTAGGGGAGAGATGCAAGTTCCAACTCATCAGGGCAGTGATGGAAGTAGTGGTGATAAAGAAGAGAGAAGGATGATACCTTTTGCTAAGAGAAAGAGAATCCATATGAAAAATAAACGAAGGCTCATTCATGAGTCTGATTGCCTTAGATTCAACCCTATCAAGGAGGGGACAGCTAAAAGCTTAATAAATTTTAGGTATCTGTAAAGCAATAGAGTAATGATGAAAACATTCAGAACCCAAAACTTATTGGATGCAGATTTAGAAATTTGGATTATGTCATTTCTTCAAGACAGGTCAGAGGCTATCTGGATTCCTAATTTGTTAATAGAATTAGGTGGCTAAATTCCATTAATTTCAAAGACAATAAAACTATCAGTAGGAGGAGAAGATAAAGAGATAGCTAGAAAATGTGTCTTTTGGCATTATATTATATTAAATATTGGGTGCCCCAATCAGATACCCTCTGCAAATTGGAGTTGAGAGTAGAAGAATGAGTGATGCAAAATTGATTACGAGTACCAAAGGAAGGTCATGAAGAGAAGGCAGAGGAAAAAATAATTAGTAAAATAGTCGAAAAAAGCGTGAAGAAGAGATGAGGAAGAGGATTGAAGAAGATGGTTGATGAAGACAAGGAACAGAGTAGGTGAAAGAACAGAGCTCTGTGGTACATCACTGGTAACAGAGAATAAGCTAAATGGTTCACCGTTAACAACCACAGATATGAAACGGTTAAAAAGAAAACTGGAAATCAGAGACAAAAGAGAAGGGGTAAAATCATTAGGAGGGAGTTTAGCAAATAAAGCCTTATGCCAGAGTTTGCCAAAAGCCTTAGAGATATCAAGGGCAACAACAAAGGATTTCCCATAGTTCTTTAGAGAAGATAACAATACATGAGTGAGATAGGACAGGAGATCATCAGTGGATTATGCCTTCAAAAGCAGTACTGGTGATCAGAAATAAGCGAGTTAGATTCAAGATGATTCAAGAAGTGAGAATCAAGTAATGTTTTTGATACTAAGGGCAATTGGTAGGTATTTGGAAGGAATATAGTGGACATCCTTCTTAGGAACAGGTTGAACATAAGCATACTTCCAAGATGAAAGATAGATACTGGCTGAAAGAAAGAGGCGATAAATACGGCAAAGTATGAAAGCCAGTTCATCTGCAACCTTGTAAAGGAAATTTGCAGGAATTCCACTGGAACCGAACACCAAGTTGGTCTTGAGAGAGCGAAGATACTTAGAGACTTTGTGTGAAGAAAAAATAAGGCGAGGCATAGGGTTAGAGATTGGTAAAGTTATGCCGTCATCAAAAACAGAGATAAAGCAGTCAGAAAGAAACCTGGAAATCGGAAAACAGAGAGATGGGGTAGAGCTATAAGCAGGAAACTTGACCACACTCTGCCTACAACCTTAAAGATATCGAGGGAATTGTTAAAGGATTCGCAATTGTTCTGCAGAGAAAATGACCAAATATGACTTGGGATAGGACAGGAGTTCAGCAATGGATCGTGTCTTGCGAACGTCGTACTGGTTCTGGAAATAATTGACTTAAACTCAGATTGTTTCAAGAAGTGAGAACTGAGCAAAGTTTTGAATACTTTAGCAAAAGCAGAGGTTAGGATAGTTGGCTGATAGTTGAAGGGAATATATTTGTCACTCTTCTTAAGAGACGACTGAACTAGAGCATGCTTCCAATGTGAAGGATAGATATTAGTTGAGAGAATTAGGTGAAAAAGAAGACAGAGCACAGATAAAAGTTCATTTTCAATCTCCTTTAGAGAGCTAAGAACCATATTGACTTTCCATGAAGAAAAAATAAGGGCGGGCACTGGGTTAGATGGAGTAAAGGGCGTACTGAAGAATGGGTAGAAAAAAGAGAGCCCAAAAAACTGGTTTTGTCAGTGGGAGAGCAAGCTATAGAAACATCAAAAGTAGTTAGGATTTCTATCTGTAATAAAAACAGTGCGAGTTAACCCAGAAGGAGAGGCTTGGCATGACCGGTATGCTCTATCTCTGGCCTGAATAGCTACAAAATCAATATTTTAATTGGCATCTTTGGCACCCAA
>JAXCGZ010019527.1:25000-32500 GCA_037179515.1 Halocaridina rubra
TAGATATTTCTTCCTTTTCTAAATCCATCGTGACTGTCCACCCACCAGCTGACTGACATTCCTGGAAGCAGCTTTACCTTGTATTGTATGTCAGCTCAACCATGTTGACTATTTATTTCCAACATTGATATATCCCTTTTGTGGATTTTCATTTTAAATTCTTTATGTTAATAGTATGGTATTAATGTTTTTTTTTTATTAACTTCTTACGATGATTATTTTGCACAATTTATAATTGTATTGCCATCTAATGACACTTAGTTTAATCCTTTCCCTATGCTCACTTTATATTATCAGTGTCGTTTACTTATCGCTTGCATCAGAGGCCTTCATGTTAACATCAGTGACCATATTGGTGCCTATGGCCACTATGTTCTCTTGTCTTACTCAATGAACCTTGCTTCTCAGATGTGTCCTACTGAAATGCTTATTCCTGAGTTCTGGAATCCTTTACTTTGAAGTGTCTTGACTTTCCTAGTGATCATGGTATGACAGTTTACATTCTTCTTGGCTTCTGTACTTATCATAGGTCATATTTCGAACGTGGGTGTCATGAGTTTCAAGTTATGAAATCATATGCAAGCATTATTTTTTTTTTCTATTTACCATAAATCAGACCTAGTTAGTAGTATATTTGATCATCTTGCTGAAAATATGGCTTATGCATAGCAGGCTGATTGGCAAGACTCATTAATTATCTTTTATGACTTTAATACGCTTCAAAGAGAATGACTGAACTCTGTTTCACCAACTGATTGTCATGTGTTACCGCTCTTGACTTTGGATCAGGATCTAGATGCGAGTAATTTATTATGAAACCATACACAGGATTGGTAGTTGACTATGCCTTTTCTTGATTAGCCAAATATTCATAATCAAGCTGATATGATTATGTCATAAAAGAGCTCCATAGGTGACATCATTGAGAAATAGATTCCACCAAAATCACTGAATATTTGTATAAAAAATAAAGCATAGTTTAATAATGAATTTCAGCATGCCTATGAGAAGAAAAAAAAACATACAACGTTTGCAATCGAAAGTAATGAAATCTGACTTTGAGAAATTATTCTCAGTTTAAAACTGAGGCACTTTCCATAAATGCCTCACCTGAAAAAGAAAATAATGATAGCGTTAAAGAAACACTTTCTGGTATGCATCAGCAACAGAAGTGGTAGTCTACTTGTGCTCTATTTAGTGTTGATATGTCTGTACCGTACTGCTTGAGCATGGGGCTCCTTACTCACAGCCCAAAAGAAAAGGCAGGTATTTTAGCTGAAGTTTTTTATTGCAAGCAGAGTAAAATGAAACTTTGCATTCCTCAGACATTTTATCCTAATCCTAAATTTTCGTGTATAGTATTTTTATCCAGAGAAGAAGAAACCAGTGATGTTTATGATGGCTCTGATCCTAATGAAAATTTTCCACTTTTTTGTTATGAAAGATTGCTGATTCAGTAACGAGAAAATTGTCAGTGATAAATGGAAACCTTATCAAGTCTGAATGCTTTCCCTCTTGTAGAATGATTGCTAAGATATATCTCTCCTTAAGATTAAAATTGCATCGCCTACAGATTATCGCCCAATTACGTTAACTCCTATTTCATATAAAGTTTTGAAGCTGCTGCTTAAAACACCTCTATTATTATACATAGTGTGCCAGACTTTTTCCAAACTTACAATTGGGTTTCCATATGGCTCTAGGCACTTGTGATGCACTTCTGACTATTTCTGCAGATATGCAAAAAGCACTGGACTTTGGTTAGGAGGCACGTATGATTAAACGTGACTTTAGTGCTACTTTTGATCGTCTTAATCATGAGGTGTTCATTTTGAAATTAGATATGAGTGTTTCTGGAACTTTTCTCATTATAATTGTGCAATTTTTAAGTAATAAGATTCTGAGTTGGTGGTAGATGGACATTTTAGTGAGTTCGATAAATTATCCCTTCGGATGGTGTACTAAGCCTCTTGCCTCTCATCCTGTATACTCATGAAATGTGGATATATTTGAAAAAAAAATAGTCGCCTAAGGTGTTGATGCTACTCAAGTTGGTGTTGTTCATCCACAAGCACGAGACTAGCTGTTGCTGCATCTCTTATTACAATACTTGTCAAAACTAGTGCTTTTTGCGAGATGGTAATAAGCAAATGCAGAACTCATGATCCTCCATAAGCCAATCTTTTCATTGATAATGTTCTCGTAATTATGTAAGTCGTTCAAGAGTCTCGGGGTAAATTTTGAAAATAATGATACCACCTCCACCTGCGCCTTTAGCTTACTTTGCCTACTGCATAAAATTATTCACAATGATAGTTACCCTTTGCATCAGGCACTATTCTGCTCATTTCGCCCTACAAGTATTGCTAGGAATGCAGTCAGTACCAATTCTATAGCATTTTCTATTGTTAGATTTTATAT
Organism: Halocaridina rubra; assembly: GCA_037179515.1. Lineage (NCBI taxonomy): Eukaryota > Metazoa > Arthropoda > Malacostraca > Decapoda > Atyidae > Halocaridina > Halocaridina rubra. Next base: position 27,422 of record JAXCGZ010019527.1, read on the forward strand.
CAATCTGTCATTAAAAAAAATTGAATTTTCAAAGTAATGAAGACCTAGATGTATGGCATTATTAGGCCCTGAAATTACGATATATCAGCTTTTTGAAGGAATGTAAGAGAGTTCCAGAGTCCTGAGGTGGAAGGGGAGAAGCGGGCACTACCTAAACCAATCCTCAAGCTACAAAACTCCACACAGTAATTGTGAGAAGAGGCCGTTTTGCTAGTGCTACGGGAATCAGCAGCAAGGAATGGTTGCAGCGAAAATTATTCAGAGCAACAATGGGAGTAGTAAAGATAGAAAAGATACATGGATGACACCTTACAGTGAAGAAAATGAGAATAAAGACTAGATGTAAGGGAAGGACCATTGATAAGTCTGATTGTCTTAGATTCAACCCTATCATGAAGATAAGTATGAGAAGAAAAACTCCAGTTGTGCAAACAGTTTTCTAAGAATGGATGGATAAGACTTTTTTAGATTTTAAGTAACTGAAGTAAGAAAAATAATGATGCAAGCGAGACAGAACCCATAAGTTTGAAGATCCAATTTTCGGAATTTGGATAATGTGGCTCCTCCAAGTCAAGTTAGAGGCTATCTGAATTCCTAATATGTATATTGAATTAAGAGGGTAAATTTCCATAGGTGCAAGGATAATAGGAATATCAGGAGAAGAAGATACAGAGATAACCAGAATATGTGTCGTGGAGGCATTAAATTTTCTTAAGTTTTGGGTGCTCCACTCAGACACTGTCCGTAAACCGGAGTTGAGAGATGAAGACAGTGATACGACACTGATTACGAGTACCAGATGAACTTTGTAAGGAGAAAACATATGAAAAATGAAGAGATAGAATCGTCGACAAAGGAGTCTAAAATAGAGGCTGAAGGGGACTGAAGAAGCTCGTTGATGAAACTAAGGAAAAGAGTAAGTGAAAGAACTGAGCCCTGTGGAACATCACTGGCAAAAGGGATATAAGACAGATGTTGTGCCGTAATCAACCATAGACAGAAAATAGTCAGAAAGAAAACTGGAAATCGGAGAACAGAAAGAGGGGGTAAAGCCATGAGAAGGAATTGAGCAAATACAAACTTTGTACCACACTCTGTCAACCTTAGAGATATAAAAGGAATTGATACAGGATTCCCCATAGAACATCAAAGAAGATGACCATACATGAGTGATATAGGACGGGAGGGACCTAGTGGAGATTGCCTTGTGGATGCAGCACTGGTGACTGAAAATAAACCACTTAGATTCTAAATATTTCAGGATGTGAGAATTGAGAGCAAAGCTATGAATACTTTAGTGACAGCAGAGGTTAGGGCCGTTGACTGGCAGTTGGAGGGAATAGAGTGGTCACTTTTCTTAAGAACAGACTGAACTAGAGCATGCTTCCAAGGTTTATATTTTTTTATGAGTGATACTGGGACAGGCAAGAAAATTGCCCTCATCAATAATGGCCCGGGAACGAAGAAAACATTAAGACGAAGGAAAAGTAACAAGGAAAAGAAACAAGTTCATCTGCAAACTCCATAGAGAACCATGCAGGGATACCATTGGGTCCAGATGCCCTGTTCGTTTCTAAAGAGACTAGAACCTTATGGACTTTGCCTGAAGACACAATAGGGGTGGGCATAGGGTTAGAGAGGGAAAAGTACGAGAGTCAGGTGCGATGGAATCACTTACTGAATTCCCAGTGGTATCAAGCAGTCATAAAAACGTGGACAAACCCATGACCAAACTACAACTATGACTACGGATACCTCCCTGAAGCATGGTAAGAATTTAACATTGGTGCATAGGAACACTCCGTCCCTTCTCGCTTTTTTTGAGGAAATTATAATGCTAATAATTGACTACAACATAGATATTTTCTGTGTAAGTGGAACATTGCTTCTTCCTACAACTGAAAATAAGCATGTGACTATCCCACTCTATAAAATATTTCGTAATGATCATGGCCGTGGGGGTGGGGTCAGTATTCATGTTAAAAATTATTTCAGTGCCTCAGAAATAAACACAGTTCCAGAAAAAAACTGAAGAGCTCGAAGATATATGGATCACTGTGCAGTATCAGAAATTTTCATCTTGCATTATGCTATGCTAAACATAAACAAGCCGAAAAGGAAGCCTCTCCTCAAGACATTCTGGTGTTTAAAAAATTACTCCCCTGATATCTTTTGTGAAACATTAATCAACAACACAAATGCACTTAATAGAATTAAATACACAGATAACGTCGATTTGCAGGTTGAGATTTTAACAAAAGTCTTCCTTGAATGCTTAGATAGTTGTGCACCCATTGTAACAAGGAAAATAACCCGCCCCTCAGCCCCCTGGCTAACTAATGACATCAAAGAGGCAATGCAAATCAGAAATCAAATACAAAAAGAGCTAAAAATGAATAGATATGATATGACTCTCCGAGAACGTTATAAAACAGAAAAGAAAAGTGTTAGATCTCTCATCAGTGTAAGTAAAAAAGACTTTTACAAAAAACTATTTAATGACTCTAGACATGATACAGCAGCAACATGGGAAGTGATAAGAAGCATGATACCAAATGAAAAGAGTACCTCAGAAAGTTATGAAAATATTACGGAGTTGAAAGACAAAGCAGATAACTTTAATAACTATTTTGCTAACGTTGGCAAAAATACATATGAAAAAACTCAAGAAAACATCAACTCAGTGAATATGAGTAATTGCTTAAATTATAATTCTTCCAATGAAAACACAAGAGAGTACTTCAAGATAAATCCTATCGATTGTGCTACCCTAATTCTTACCATAAAGAGCCTAAGAAACTCTGGCTCTTATGGTTCAGATGGTATACCATTTCAGTTCATCAAAGATGCTCTACCCATGATTGCATCCTATATTCTAACTATTATGAACACTTCCATTGTTACTAAAATGCTTCCCGACTCTTGGAAAATATCACATGTAATACCTCTGCATAAAAAGGGGGACAGAGAAGATGTGACAAACTATCATCCCATTTCCCTGCTACCCATTTTCTCTAAAATATTAGAAAACATTGTTGCATGCCAACTTATGTCATATTTAGAATCAAATAGACTACTAACGATTAGCCAACATGGTTTCTGACCAAAACTCTCGGCGGAAACTGCACTGCTTAAAGTTACGAATAGTATTTATAATAATATAGATATGAAAAAAATATCTTTGCTAATTTTATTAGACTTATCAAAAGCCTTCGACAGTGTAAACCATGAAATTCTTTTAAGTAAATGTATTAACTTAAATATTGATCCAAGCTGGTTTAGCAAGTATCTATCTAATCGTAAACAGTCCATACGTCTTAACAACATTATCTCTGTGCCAAAAAAATTTATCATTTGGTGTTCCACAGGGATCAGTACTTGGTCCTATCCTCTTCTCCAGTTACGTAAATGATCTATCTTCTTTCATTTCTGACTGTCTAGTCGTACAATATGCAGATGACACTCAACTACTTCTTAGTGGTGATATTAATAATCTCCCAGAGCTAACTTTAAGAGCAGAAAACACTCTGTCCAAAATTAAAACCTATTTCCAAGAAATTGGGCTATTAATTAACGAAAGTAAAACACAGTGCATATTTATTGGTTCAAGGTCCCACATAGCACAAATTCCAGAAAACACAACAATTAATTTTTGCGACAATATTATCACACCTAGCAAAACAGTCAAAAACCTAGGAATTCACTTTGATAACCACATGTTGTTTGATTCCCACATAGATAAAGTATGCAAAAAGGTTACAGGAACATTAATGTACTCATCACGTATAAAAGACAATTTTGAGACTACCACTCGAATAACTGTTGTTGAATCTCTAGCCCTAAGTCACATTAATTACTGCACAACTATTTGTGGAGCTACCACTAAGACTCAGATAAACAGAATACAGAAGCTTATTAATTTTGCAGCTCGAGTTGCCCTGGGAGGAATAAGAAAATATGACCACATCACACCAGCTCTCAATAAACTTGGGTGGCTGCGGGCAGAAAATAAGGTCGCTTATGCTATTTATGTTTTTGTATTCAAAATTTTGGACCATCATTATCCTAGCTGGCTATTTGATTTAAAAACAGTCAGGGATATAAGGGGAACCAACACAAGACAGAGCAGTGAGCTCTTTATTCACAGAACAAACACAGAAGCAGGTTCAAAGATGATCACTATCAAAGGGCCAACACTCTGGAATAATATTCCAGAGCATCTTAAAAATGCATCCTCCTTCACAGCTTTCAAAGGCAAACTATATAGTTTTCTTTTGGACAAATAGTTGCTGCTCATTAAGAACATATTATTCTCATTGTAAGGAAACAAATATGGAAATGATGCCGATAATAACGATCCTGTATCTAGTGGCATACTTACTACTTTATTATTAACATTATTGTTAACATTTTTATTACAGCATTATTATTTTCTATGAAAGCTACATTTACTTTAACTATATGTCTAACCCTCTTATTTATTAGTTTAATTACATGTCTACTTATAAGTTACTATTAATGTTGAATAACCATTGCACAAAATGGAAATAAATATTTGTTTGTTTGTTTGTTTGTTCATTATAGGGTGTGCTTACTGTCATCCAAAGGCCCTTTCCAATTCATTCAGTCATCTGCTAGAAATATTCAGAATATGTGTGTGCGCCACAAATCAGGATATATACTTGGTGGCTCGTAATGATGACCTGCTCTCAGCAGATAACAAAATAAGAAGGGTGATCAACTCTGTGAAGTTAAGATAAATAGTGTCAAACCTGACCCGCATATCCCCTAATTCTAAGACTTTGATAGAACTGATAATAACAAATAAAGTGGATAGTATACCCTATTGGGACGTACTTCCCTACCTAATTGCAGATCATGAGCTCAACATCGCCATATCGAACATAAACATGACCAAAAGGAATCCTCTTTTCAAGACATTCCGGTGCTTTAAAAATTACTCCCCTGATATATTTTGTGAAGCATGAATCAACAACAGAAAAATACTCAGTTGTATCCTAAACACAGACAGCGTCGATTTGCAGGTTGAAATTCTAACAAATGCCTTTCATGAATACG
>JAXCGZ010019527.1:37500-45000 GCA_037179515.1 Halocaridina rubra
AACAATCCATAAATATATTTTTTTAGCGGCTTCTCTCTTAAGGAATAAATAGAATTATTTAGATGTTATTTTGTCTTTGAATAAAAATTCTGACAAATGTAAATATCCCAGAAGAGCTCAAATTCTTTTTCGATTTTTCCTCAAGACATTATGAACGTGAATCCTTCCTCCTTATATTACTCATTGCTAATTAGTATGAAAATTGCTTTTGGCTTCCAGCTGTTTTCCTTAATTATAATTCACTGGGATATTGAGAGAGGCATTTCCCAAATTCTTGCCATATGTAAGGGCAGCTTCAGCTACATATATAAAACTTTTTGACATTAGTAGCATAAGGCAATCTCAACACATATGTGGTGTTTGCTTCTGCGTACTAGGTAGAATCTGCAAATTCCTTGGAATATGTTTGCTCGGCGTGCTTTATTCATGTGGCAATAAGATCTGAATATTCTCTATTCCTAATAGTCTATTGCTTTTTAGCTATCAAATGGCCAGTTTTTATTCATATTTAAAGTAGCATAAAGGTTTTTAAGAAAACTTCTTGGATATTTGGAAATTCCACTTTTACTCTTGTGTTTGTATATATATATATATATATATATATATATATATATATATATATATATATATATATATATATATATATATATATATATATATATATATATATATATATATATATATATATATATATATATATATATATTATATATATATATATATATATCTATATATATATATATATATATATATATATATATTATATATATATATATATATATATATATATATATAAATATATATATTTATATATATATATATATATATATATATATATATATATATATATATATATATATATATATATATATATATTATATATATATATATATATATATATATATATATATACATACATACATACATAAACATAGACATAAGTCTCATTCCCCCTTGTAAGGGGGGTGGCCGAGCCAATAAGCGTGCATTTACCACGATGAATGCACATGGGTATTCTACAATGAGGCCCGACAGCCACAGCATTTTTTCCCCCACCGCTTCATCAAATGGCAACTCCCCTCACACCCGTCGACCTCAGTTCACTGAGCTAGTAGGTGCGAGTAATCCCTGTGGGCCTCGTCATATATGCACAATCTTCCTCCATTCATTCCTATCTCTTGCATGCACTCTTCCCTGTTCCACTAACATTCCACGTGCATTCAGTGCTTTTTTCACGCCATCCATCCATCTCATTCTATGTCTCCCTCTTAACCTAACTCCAATCACTTCTGCACTCCACACTCTCTTCACAAATCATTCATTACTCATCCTTTCCATGTATTCAAACCATCTCAACACTTTCTGATCTAACCTATCTGACAGCTTGTTTCCCACACCCGTTCTCTGCCTGACATCCTCATTTCTTACCCTATCTATTCTAGATACACCAATCATACCTCTCAAACACCTCATCTCCATTACATTCAGCTTGTTTCTTTCATCCTCTCTTGCATTCCAAGTCTCTGCTCCATGCAATGCTGTCGGCATAATCACACCTTCATATATCCTTCTCTTTGCATTCATTGTCAAATATCTATTTTTCATTACACTTTTCAACCCACCTAGACATTTACTAGCTTCCATCTCTCTTTGATTTACCTCTACTTCCACTCATCCACTCCTTGATACATGTGACCCCAGATACTTTAAACTCTCAATTTCTTCAAGCAACTCCCCATTCACTCCTACATTCAAAATGCCAACATTAACACTCCTCGTGCATCTCATTACTTTACTTTCACCAGTATTCACGCGCAACTTCCTTCTTCCACACACACTAATAAACTAAGGCACTAAATGATTCAATTCATTTTCAGTATCAGCCACCTGTGCAGTGTCATCCGCAAATAGCAACTGACTAAATTTCCACAACCTTCCCTCCTCATCCACTAGTTCCAAGCCTCTGTCTAATATATATATATATATATATATATATATATATATATATATATATATATATATATATATATATATATATATATATATATATATATATATATATATATATATATATATATATATATATATATATATATATATATATATATATATATATATATATATATATATATATATATATATATATATATATATATATATATATATATATATATATATATATATATATATATATATATATATATATATATATATATATATATATATATATATATATATATATATATATATATATATATATATATATATATATACATATATATATATATATATATATATATATATATATATATATATATATATATATATATATATATATATATATATATATATATATATATATATATATATATATATATATATATATATATATATATATATATATATATATATATATATATATATATATATATATATATATATATATATATATATATATATATATATATATATATATATATATATATATATATATATATATATATATATATATATATATATATATATATATATCCAACCGCGTGGTCATAAGAACATCGTGTGAACAGTGCCCTAGCAATCTGGGGATGAAGAGTTGCCAAAATCGCCCAAACAATTTTACTTGGGTCATCTGCAGGGTAATTGGGTTAGAAAAAATTACCGTCAGACCCGTCAGCCATAGATGGATTGCTCCCACATCTTTTTCACATAGCACCCCCTTCATATCCCTCCGTCAATCAAAGGAGAGAAATACTTTTGGCTTGCATACCTATGCACAATCTATCTCAAGTCATTTCTGTCTCTAGCACTCTCTTTCCCTTTCTCCACTGACAAACCACGAGTTCTCTACATCCCATTTTCTCAAGCGAATTTTTATATTCTTTCAAAATTAAGATTACGAAATGTTTATAGTCTGACAAAAATAAGGTTTTTCTTATTAAACTTAATTAAATAAGTTTTAATGAAGTTGGCCAAGGAGAAGATTTAAACAAGAATTTTATACTTCTCTTCTTGGAACCAATGTATTTTCATTCACAAAAAAGAACACTATAGACCATTAATATCAATATTATTAAAACGACGAAGTGGAGTCTAAAGACGTATGATACACATACATTACATATTTCACAATGCAAAGACACACACACGCACATAAACACACAAACACAGACACACACACAACCACAAACACACACACACACACACACATACTAAGTCTAAAAATGGAACCGATCAGGAGACGGGAAGATACGAGCTTTGGGCTCTTTCCCGTAAACACAATTAGGTAATCACAATTAGGTAATCACACACACACACACACACACACACACACACATATATATATATATATATATATATATATATATATATATATATATATATATATATATATATATATATATATATATATATATATATATATATATATATATATATATATATATATATATATATATATATATATATATATATATATATATATATATATATATATATATATATATATATATATATATATATATATATATATATATATATATATATATATATATATATATATATATATATATATATATATATATATATATATATATATATATATATATATATATATATATATATATATATATATATATATATATATATATATATATATATATATATATATATATATAAAACATACATACATACATACATACATATATATATATATATATATATATATATATATATATATATATATATATATATATATATATATATATATATATATATATATATATATATATATATATATATATATATATATATATATATATATATATATATATATATATATATATATATATATATATATATATATATATATATATATATATATATATATATATATATATATATATATATATATATATATATATATATATATATATATATATATATATATATATATATATATATATATATATATATATATATATATATATATATATATATATATATATATATATATATATATATATATATATATATATATATATATATATATATATATATATATATATATATATATATATAATATATATATATATATATATATATATATATATATATATATATATATATATATATATATATATATATATATATATATATATATATATATATATATATATATATATATATATATATATATATATATATATATATATATATATATATATATATATATATATATATATATATATATATATATATATATATATATATATATATATATATATATATATATATATATATATATATATATATATATATATATATATATATATATATATATATATATATATATATATATATATATATATATATATATATATATATATATATATATATATATATATATATATATATATATATATATATATATATATATATATATATATATATATATATATATATATATATATATATATATATATATATATATATATATGTATATATATGTATATATATATATATATATATATATATATATATATATATATATATATATATATATATATATATATATATATATATATATATATATATATATATATATATATATATATATATATATATATATATATATATATATATATATATATATATATATATATATATATATATATATATATATATATATATATATATATATATATATATATATATATATATATATATATATATATATATATATATATATATATATATATATATATATATATATATATATATATATATATATATATATATATATATATATATATATATATATATATATATATATATATATATATATATATATATATATATATATATATATATATATATATATATATATATATATATATATATATATATATATATATATATATATATATATATATATATATATATATATATATATATATATATATATATATATATATATATATATATATATATATATATATATATATATATATATATATATATATATATATATATATATATATATATATATATATATATATATATATATATATATATATATATATATATATATATATATATATATATATATATATATATATATATATATATATATATATATATATATATATATATATATATATATATATATATATATATATATATATATATATATATATATATATATATATATATATATATATATATATATATATATATATATATATATATATATATATATATATATATATATATATATATATATATATATATATATATATATATATATATATATATATATATATATATATATATATATATATATATATATATATATATATATATATATATATATATATATATATATATATATATATATATATATATATATATATATATATATATATATATATATATATATATATATATATATATATATATATATATATATATATATATATATATATATATATATATATATATATATATATATATATATATATATATATATATATATATATATATATATATATATATATATATATATATATATATATATATATATATATATATATATATATATATATATATATATATATATATATATATATATATATATATATATATATATATATATATATATATATATATATATATATATATATATATATATATATATATATATATATATATATATATATATATATATATATATATATATATATATATATATATATATATATATATATATATATATATATATATATATATATATATATATATATATATATATATATATATATATATATATATATATATATATATATATATATATATATATATATATATATATATATATATATATATATATATATATATATATATATATATATATATATATATATATATATATATATATATATATATATATATATATATATATATATATATATATATATATATATATATATATATATATATATATATATATATATATATATATATATATATATATATATATATATATATATATATATATATATATATATATATATATATATATATATATATATATATATATATATATATATATATATATATATATATATATATATATATATATATATATATATATATATATATATATATATATATATATATATATATATATATATATATATATATATATATATATATATATATATATATATATATATATATATATATATATATATATATATATATATATATATATATATATATATATATATATATATATATATATATATATATATATATATATATATATATATATATATATATATATATATATATATATATATATATATATATATATATATATATATATATATATATATATATATATATATATATATATATATATATATATATATATATATATATATATATATATATATATATATATATATATATATATATATATATATATATATATATATATATATATATATATATATATATATATATATATATATATATATATATATATATATATATATATATATATATATATATATATATATATATATATATATATATATATATATATATATATATATATATATATATATATATATATATATATATATATATATATATATATATATATATATATATATATATATATATATATATATATATATATATATATATATATATATATATATATATATATATATATATATATATATATATATATATATATATATATATATATATATATATATATATATATATATATATATATATATATATATATATATATATATATATATATATATATATATATATATATATATATATATATATATATATATATATATATATATATATATATATATATATATATATATATATATATATATATATATATATATATATATATATATATATATATATATATATATATATATATATATATATATATATATATATATATATATATATATATATATATATATATATATATATATATATATATATATATATATATATATATATATATATATATATATATATATATATATATATATATATATATATATATATATATATATATATATATATATATATATATATATATATATATATATATATATATATATATATATATATATATATATATATATATATATATATATATATATATATATATATATATATATATATATATATATATATATATATATATATATATATATATATATATATATATATATATATATATATATATATATATATATATATATATATATATATATATATATATATATATATATATATATATATATATATATATATATATATATATATATATATATATATATATATATATATATATATATATATATATATATATATATATATATATATATATATATATATATATATATATATATATATATATATATATATATATATATATATATATATATATATATA
>JAXCGZ010019528.1:0-2500 GCA_037179515.1 Halocaridina rubra
TGATGAGTGATTCACCGTCTCCATCACATCCCGAGATTCCGAATTCATCTCACAGAGGAGATTCGCAAGGCATCTCTGAGCGTTTGCAGGAACTTGGTGTTTCATGCATCACTCAATTAATTATAAACCGAAATTTCAAAATATAGTAGATGAATATTGGAGAGAGAAAAGACGTGAAGACTGGATTAGAGATTGAATGATGCCTCTAAGGAATACAGCATATTAATATTGGCGTATTAAAAAAGATTATTTTTAAATGCGCCAGAAAGCTATCCAACCAACGATCACTCACCGATTGCACAGACAAAAAGGGTAGGATTGAGATAAGATCAAGACAGAGCACAACCAATTATAATATCTAAGAGTAGTATCAAATGTCAAACTCTGCCGTTGCCAAACATTATATCATTATGAAGCAGTTTAAAATAATAACTGAAGAAAAAAATATAATTTTGTTAATAAATCCATGAAGAAATTACTAAAAGGTTGTCAAAAGTTTAATGTAAGAAAACAATAAGCTGCTATTTATTCTCATAGGTTCAGAGCTACTGTATAAATATATGAATGTCTATTCAATATCCTGAAATCAAGGTACAATTATTTCCTAAAATAACCTTGCATTTCCATTGATGCAATAATGGTGTAACATCCTCGACATGAATTATGAGAACTATAATTAATTCCAAAAATAACCTGGCATTTCCATTGCTGCAATAATGGTGTAACATCCTCGACTTGAATTATGAGAACTATAATTAATTCCAAAAATAACCTGGCATTTCCATTGCTGCAATAATGATGTAACATCCTCGACATGAATTATGAGAACTATAATTAATTCCAAAAATAACCTGGCATTTCCATTGCTGCAATAATGGCGTAACATCCTCGACATGAATTATGAGAACTATAATTAATTCAAAAAATAACCTTGCATTTCCATTGTTGCAATAATGGTGTAACATCCTCGACATGAATTATGAGAACTATAATTAATTCCAAAAATAACCTTGCATTTCCATTGCTGCAATAATGGTGTAACATCCTCGACATGAATTATGATAACTATAATTAATTCCAAAAATAACCTGGCATTTCCATTGCTGCAATAATTGCGTATCATCCTCTACATGAATTATGAGAACTATAATTAATTCCAAAAATAACCTGGCATTTCCAATGCTGCAATAATGTTGTAACATCCTCGACATGAATTATGAGAACTATAATTAATTCCAAAAATAACCTGGCAGTTCCATTGCTGCAATAATGGTGTAACATCCTCGACATGAATTATGAGGACTATAATTAATTCCAAAAATAACCTGGCATTTCCATTGCTGCAGTAATGGCGTAACCTCCTCGACATGAATTATGAGAATTATCAATCTTTTGTTTTTTTCCTATACAAAAGCGAGTTCTGACTGACGTCCTTGGGAAGAACCTTAAATCCATTATGGCATTAAACCTCTTGAGTGGGAAATCAGAAGGATAAAGACATAATCTATACAGGCAAACACTGGCGGATTTTAAATACCTCTTCAAACAGTCGAATTTAAGTCATTAATTATCATTCTATATTCGCCAACAGTTTTAAGGGGGGTTTACACGGTCACACGGTTCGTCGAACGCGGTTCGACAGACAAGTGTTTGAAGTGATGTTCGAAAGTGTGAACGGGGTATTTGGTTGTCGAACACGTTCCGTGTTCGACAACCAAATACCCCGTTCACACGTTCGAACATCACTTCAAACACTTGTCTGTCGAACCGCGTTCGACGAACCGTTTGACCGTGTAAACCCCCCTTGGACTTATACACAAAATCCATAACATGCTGAACGCTTCCATAACAGATATATCGAAAAATTTTATTTTTGTTTTCTTAAATACGAGAAACCAAATAAGTTGCTGTTTCAACATTTTAATGAAAAATAACTCTGTATTTCTTTTTGTTCCGGTTTTATGTCACGGACTCCCTTTTCTACCAAGGGCTAATACTGTTGCCTCTTGCGAAGGACATAATTTGGCAGGTGTAATCGTTACCCTGAGTGCATGCCCTTTCTAACCTCAGACCGTGACGGGGCGCGAACCCTCGACCTGACGCCTCAGAGTCGCTGACGCTACCGCTTGAGCCACGGTGACTACATAACTCTGTATTTCTTTTAGAGCACGTAAAACCTTCTGTTTGTTGATGTTTCTACAAAGTCCAGAATACTTATTTGGATCAACTTAAGAATCTCCCCCTGACCCACCCAGGGGGGAGATTCTCCAGTTGATTTGAGTTAGGGAGGATTTTTCAGTACTGTCTGTCTGTTTAGGTTTGGTTAGATTAGGTGAGGTTAGGTTAGGTTAGTTTGGGTTAGGTCTTTATTTTGTAATTGAACTTCATCCATCCATTCATCCATGTATTCCTAACCTAACCAAACCAAACCTAACCTAACCCAACCTAACCTAACCCAGCCCTTCCCATCAGACATGTCAAAACACTACCCATCTCTAGT
>JAXCGZ010019528.1:12500-30000 GCA_037179515.1 Halocaridina rubra
ATATATATATATATATATATATATATATATATATATATATATATATGTATGTATGTATGTATGTATGTATGTATGTATGTATGTATGTATGTATGTATGTATGTATGTATGTATGTATGTATGTATGTATGTATGTATGTATGTATGTATGTATGTATGTATGTATGTATGTATGTATGTATGTATGTATGCATGCATGTATGCATGTATGTATGTATGTATGTATGTATGTATGTATGTATGTATGTATGTATGTATGTATGTATGTATGTATGTATGTATGTATGTATATGTATATGTATATGTATATGTATATATATGTATATATATATATGTATGTATGTATGTATGTATGTATGTATGTATGTATGTATGATATGATATGATATGATATGTATGTATGTATGTATGTATGTATGTACGTACGTATATATATATATATATATATATATATATATATATATATATATATATATATATATATATATATATATATATATATATATATATATATATATATATATATATATATATATATATATACTATATATATGTATATATATATATATATATATATATATATATATATATATATATATATATATATATATATATATATATATATATATTTTTGTGTATGTATATATACATATATATATATATATATATATATATATATATATATATATATATATATAGAGAGAGAGAGAGAGAGAGAGAGAGAGAGAGAGAGAGAGAGAGAGAGAGAGAGAGAGAGAGAGAGAGAGAGAGAGAGAGAGAGAGAGAGAGAGAGAGAGAGAGAGAGAGAGAGGTGATTGCGTGAAAAAGCTGAGATAAAAAAAGACAAATCCTTCCATTACAATGCGCCAAGTGACATCCAATAAACAGCCGTTGCGTCATAAACCCTAATCCATCTACAGATGCCCCACCCCCTCCCCTGCCCTATTACTCTTCTCCCTATTTAATCCGGATAGCTTATGAAGTGTTTATTATTCTTATGAGAGAGAAAAGGAGGAGGGAGTAGAGGTGGGGGGATAAAGAGGGTCTAAGATGAATGAAGGGGAACTCTTCTGCAGGATAATTATAATGGGTTTTGTGTAGAGGTATGATGCAAGCTTATAAATGGTATAGTCACGCCAGCTGTCACACTGTCGTACATGTACTTCGTGCAGTAGATAAGTGCACAGTACTTCAACTGGTACTAAATAAAAAAAAAAGATACATGCATGTTCATTTTTCCTTCTAAATTTAAGAAAAAATAGTTTGAAAATGGTGACCGTATTTAATCACTGCTGTTTCTGACGTCTTTGCGATCAGGCTTTTGGTAAACAGAACATTGTGCAATTGTCCATTTTCATGATTTTTATATAATTTTTTAGGTTTTTGGTTATACCAAATCCAATTCTTCCCAAATAAAAACTCAGAACTCGTGTAGAATTGGAACGTGATATTTTTATAGGTCCTAATTCTTCAGTTGTAGCACAGGTAAGGTCTGTAATCTTCAGTTGGCCGCTAGTGGTAAAATTCAACCTCACAATCAATTATTTTTATAGATAATTAAGTTGATTTAAAAAGAAAAAAAGTAAATTTAAGGTATTGCAAAGAGATTGCATCAAACTTCTAAAGTAAGTTTATCAAGCATATCTTAAGTACTATTCCTAACCTAACCTAATCTAAGATAACCTAAACTAAACTAGCCTAAGCTAACCAAATCTAACCTAATCTAATATGCACTTGCAAAGAAAAGTCTTCATTCTTCAGTTGAGGCAAAGTTGCTCTGCAATATTCAGTTGGTCGCTGTTGATATATTTCAGATTCCAAGGCTCCATGAGTTCCGAAAACCTCTTTAAAGCCTTATCTTATCAGCTGAGAAACATATAGAGAAACACTGATTTTTTTAATTACTTTTGCATATTTTTTCTATATTTTGCCTTACTGTTGGCCTTAAATACAGATGCCATCAAAATATCTCCTAATAGTAAATAAATACATAATTTAAAAGAGTCAGTTGAACAAACTATGATAACACTGACTTTGATTTCAGCTAAAACTTATTCAAGCGAAAACCTATTACATATGTAATATAAGAATGACCTTATGTTGATACTATTACCAAAAGTTGAGTTTGATTGATCAGCAGTGATTCCTGGTACTTATCTGAAGTTAAGTAAGTCAACTGTTTCGTTAATCGGCGCCATCACATGCTTGATTGTGGCAACTAAATATACCTATTCCATGAAAACAGACAGGAGAGACGTTTTGCTCAATTTTTATGTGCTTGGTGAGTAACCAGGGTTATATGGACACGCTTATCCATCTCCCCAGTGATGCTGACCCTCGCAGCCTATTCATATTCTGGTTTCAGGTGTGGACTCCGCAATTTCGGCCCTTGTAGGAACAGTTTAGAACTCTGGATGGAGGAGGATTCGAGTTATTGTTTGTGAAGCAAGCTAATGCAAAATTGGTGTACGAGTCAGGAAGTTCTAAAACTGTGAATATATTGCCTTGGTATTGTTTTTTTCGGCATTGACTGCTTAAGATATCTTTGGTTGTTTGAGTGGGATACCGAAAGATGGAAATACTCATTCCATGAAGAGATGTCGTGCCGCTGAAGTTGGATTATGGTTAGAATTATCTATTTCTTATGTTGTAAATTAGCTATCCCTGAGAAATTAAGGGTAAGCAAGTCTGCTATCTGCATTCTGATTGATAACTGCTTCTCCAAGTTGAGCTGAGATTTCTAAAGGGCGATCATAGGGTATCCTGGCAACATTATCCTGTAGAATTTCGACTGGATGTCGTTTGCTAGTTTAGACAAAACTGGACAACTCAACATATGATGAAAATTATATCTTGCGATCCTTAGAATGTTTGTGAGACACACTAACTTCCTTGTATCTCCCATAATAGTTGCATTAATGTAATTTTACCATCGGCACATCTGTTTTTGAAGAACCAACTGTAACTGTGATTCTATATCGGTCACATCTACTCCCATACTAACTAACAGATTTATGATCAAGTTGAATACAAAATGCTAGCTGTTTCTAAATGGAAAGTCATGAGTATACCTTTTATTTGTGGGCTTCCAGTTATGGCATTAAATGCATATTTAACTCTCCCTGGAAACTATATTTACTTTAACTGTATGTATTACCCTCTTACTTATCAGTTTAATTACATGTCTATTTATAAGTTACTCTTTAATTGTATAAGAATAGCCATTGTACAAATGTGGAAATAAATGTTTGTTTGTTTGTTTGTTTGTTACTCTAGTGGTACAGGATCTTTAACTTAGATACCTTGCTCTAATCTTCCTAACTATGTTATCAGGGTAGGAGATGCTATTGACCTCAGCTCTCTCAAAGCATCTGCCCTTTTGCTTCCCGGCAAAATTTAAATATCGAGAAAAATAAAAGTTTTCTTTTTAATATAAATTACTTTCATGGACTCTACTTATAATTATGTTGTCTATTTAACCCAGCCCATTAAAGAGTGATGTGCGGCTGCCTCACAAAAACGTTTTTACACTGCTTAGGAAGGGGAAAAAATGAAAGCATGACATTCAGCGATGAAACAAAAGATGTGCAATTAAAGGTATAGTTCCCCTACTGTCATCAACATGTTCCCTCTGCCGCAGTTATTATGGAGTTATGAAGTGGATGGGAAGGAGGGGTGGGAGAAATAGTAAAACGAGGGGAAAAGAGAGGAGTGAGGATGGAGGAGGAGGAAATAGGATAATTATTAGTATTTCACCTGCATCCATTTATTGTATCTCATGTGTTTGAGTCTATATATCTAATTCTATATGAACTTACTTTTCAATATTTGTTTATATTTGCATATGATTCCATCTTTGTGTAAATAACTAATTAAATATTCTTCCTGGCTGTCTAATTACCTACCTACGTACTAACCTCCCTATAAACCGATTTTCCTAATGACCGACGTAAATAAAAATTTTATCCTTGTCTATTTACCATTCTAACTAATAAAACAAATTAAGATACTAATAAGGAAGTAAACAAATAAATAAAAGTATATACTCAGAAATAAAAGCAATAGATATAAACTTACTTATCGTTTTTTGTATGTATTTCATATAAAATGAGTAGATAAACAGACACGTGAAAATAAACACTCTGACAGCTTATTAAACCTCTAAAAGACATGACATTAAGAGAACAAAAAAATTTCCACAATATTAATAATATATAAGTCAATACGGCTACATCACATGTAAGTAAACAAGGACAAGAAATAAATATCTCCATCAAACATCAACTCCACTGAAATGCAGACAAAAATATTTATACCTCTAAAAAAAAAAAAACTCTTCTTTGGTAACTCATTTAATGCAAATATTAACTATACTTCTTGAACATGTTAATAAGTGAATATGTAAATAAAAAGTCAGTAAACAGATAAACAGCTGCTCATATATATATATATATATATATATATATATATATATATATATATATATATATATATATATATATATATATATATATATATATATATATATATATATTATATATATATATATATATATAATATATATATATATATATACATATATACATATACATACATATATATATATATATATATATATATATATATATATATATATATATATATATATATATATATATATATATATATATATATATATATATATATATATATATATATATATAGTATATATATATATATATATATATATATATATATATATATATATATATATATATATAT
Source organism: Halocaridina rubra (assembly GCA_037179515.1). Lineage (NCBI taxonomy): Eukaryota > Metazoa > Arthropoda > Malacostraca > Decapoda > Atyidae > Halocaridina > Halocaridina rubra. Next base: position 17,262 of record JAXCGZ010019528.1, read on the forward strand.
ATATATATATATATATACATATATATACATATATATACATATACATACATATATATACATATATATATATATATTATATATATATATATATATATATATATATATATATATATATATATATATATATATATATATATATATATATATATATATATATATATATATATATATATATATATATATATATATATATATATATATATATATATATATATATATATATATATATATATATATATATATATATATATATATATATATATATATATATATATATATATATATATATATATATATATATATATATATATATATATATATATATATATATATATATATATATATATATATATATATATATATATATATATATATATATATATATATATATATATATATATATATATATATATATATATATATATATATATATATATATATATATATATATATATATATATATATATATATATATATATATATATATATATATATATATATATATATATATATATATATATATATATATATATATATATATATATATATATATATATATATATATGTATATATGTATATATATATATATATATATATATATATATATATATATATATATATATATATATATATATATATATATATATATATATATATATATATATATATATATATATATATATATATATATATATATATATATATATATATATATATATATATATATATATATATATATATATATATATATATATATATATATATATATATATATATATATATATGTGTGTGTGTGTGTGTGTGTGTGTGTCTAATTACCTAATTGTAATTACCTAATTGCGTTTACAGGAAAGAGCCAAAAGCTCGTATCTTCCCGTCTCCTGATTGGTTCCATTTTGTACTTAGTGATACTTATCATACCTGTCCTTAAAACTATTGAATGAGATAGCATTATCTACCTCCTCGCTTAACGACTTCCAATTATCAACAACTCTTACACTGGAAAAGTATTTCCTTACATCCTGCAAAGAATTTTTGTTACGAAGATTCAAACTATGACCTCTAGTTCTAGAGCCTGCCATATGTGATTACCTAATTGTGATTACATAATTGTGTTTACGGGAAAGAGCCCAAAGCTCGTATCTTCCCGTCTCCTGATCGGTTCCATTTTATACTTAGTGATACTTATCATACCTGTCCTTAAAACTATGGATTGAGATAGCATTAACTACCTCCTCGCTTAGCCAATTCCAATTATCAACTACTCTTACACTGAAAAAGTATTTCCTTACATCCTGCAAAGAAGTTTTCTTACGAAGCTTCAAACTATGACCTCTAGTTCTAGAGCCAGCCATATCAAAATATCGATACCTATCCACTCAATCATAACCATGAAGGAATTTCAAGACTGTCACCATATCCCCCCTCACTCTTCTAGCTTCGAGTGATGGTAACTCTAATTCCCTCAGCCTCTCATCATAACTGAGGTTGCGTATTTCTGGCACCAGTTTCGTGGCATGTCTTTGAACTTTTTCAAGCTTAGCTATGTGCTTTTTCAAGTGCGGATTCCAAAAGGGGGCTGCATATTCGAGTTTTGGCCTCACATAGGTTGCATAAATATTTCTGAACATTTCCTTGTCCATGTGCCTGAAGGCTACCCTTACATTTGATAAGAATGCATATGCTGCCCTTACTATGCCATTTATATGTATTTCTGGAGACAAATCTGCCAGTATGTTTACTCCTAGATCTCTCTCATTTTCTGTCTCTTGAAGTTGTACTCCATGTGTGTGTGTGTGTGTGTGTGCACAAACAAGTGTGTGTGTGTGCGTGGAGTGTGTGTGTGCGTGAGTGTGTGTGTGTGTGCATGTACGTGTGAGTGTCTGTGTTTGTGTGTGATTAAAGGTCAGCTACGAAGAAAAAATGAATCTTCGGTTGTTCTGAAGATAGACTACAATACAGTCTGTAAGATCTCAGCACTCCGTCGTTTCATTTTTGGTAGCTGACCTCTGTTCATCCGTGTGGCACGTGTTCATATTTTCTTCATATATATGCGTATACAAACATACAAACAAATAGGTAAAGAAACACTTAGAATTGTTACTTTTCCACTCTTTCCTTGCTGTATCGCTTTTAAATACAATCTTTACGGGATATATCTTGCGAGATAAGTTGCAATTAATTGAAAGGTAAGATACATACGGAATGAAAATTACGACATTAGAACCCAGAGACATAATGTTATCACTTGCTAGAGTTACAAATCCTATACTAAGGAGAACTAGCACCAGATAATTTTTTTTTTTAATTTTTTTTCATTATTCTCTTTTTCCGTGTTTTCTTAGTTCAGGCAAATGTCTGCTACAAGTATTAATGTACGTGTCCCTACCCTCACTTGCTCCAGCTGTCTTGAAAGCGCACACGGGAGTGTGATAGACTATATGAGATCGGTTAAAAAGGAAAGAAAAAAAATTATATATATATATATGTGTGTGTGTGTGTGTGTGTGTGTGTGTTATGTGTGTGCGTGTGTGTGTGTGTGTGTGTTGTGTGTGTGCGTGTGTGTGTGTGTGTGTGTTGTGTATGTGTGTGTGTGTGTGTGTGTCTTCGCGTGTGTGTGTGTTTGTGTGTGTGCGTGTGTGTATGTGCGTGTGTTTGTGTGTGTGTGTGTGTGTGTGTGTGTGTGTGTGTGTGTGTGTGTGTGTGATGTCTTTAATCCACATATCTCCATTTTGATAAGAGTCAGGAGATACACAGACACAGAAAAGAGAGAGAGAGAGAGAGAGAGAGAGAGAGAGAGAGAGAGAGAGAGAGAGAGAGAGAGAGAGAGAGAGAGAGAGAGAGAGAGAGAGAGAGAGAGAGAGAGAGAGAGAGAGAACTCCCTTCCATTTGCGTATAGGCAGCAGACCTTCCTTCTCCATTAATATTAATATACAACAAAGCAGGAATTCGCCCAAAGCCATTCCTATTGACGGTCGCTCAACCTTTACCCAAAACAAACAAGATTGTTTGTTTGCTTCAGTGTCCCATATTTTTTCGGTCCTTTCCCCCTCTCCCACTTACATCTTCACACCATATACCTTCAGTGGGAGGTCAGGAAGTAGGGGGAGATAACGATTCACGTGCCTATCTATCGTACCCTTACCTTTTCAACCCCCGCCCCCCTCTCCCGCTTACATCTTCACACTATATATTTCCAGGGGGAGGTCAAGAAGTAGGGGGAGATAACGATTCACATACCTATCTATCTTACCCTTCCCCTTTTAACCCTAATCCAGTAGACCTTAGACCTCATGAGAGATGCAGATTTTAAATCCCATCAAAACAATTACTTCCAGCGGGAGTCGAATAAGACGGAAGACAAAATCCACTTGCGCACACTCTTCTTAATTTTCTCCCTACAATGTTATACTGGAAGGTCTAAGAAGTGGAGAAAATAATTATTATTTTTGTTTTAGATTCTCTACCCACGGATGGGTGGAACAGGTCATGGAGGACCCATAGGGCGGTCGCTAACTAGCACAGGCCCCAACCAACCACTGTGGTGCACAGCCACAGAAGTAACCTTCCCAGTAAACAGCTTAAGCTCTCTTACCTGGATAAAATGATAAAAAGATAAAGGTAAGCGTCCATCTCCTCTTTTTCCCTCTTTACATATAAACAAGCAGGTGAACGTTGAAGATGAGAGATAGATAAGAGTACACATGCCTTATACCTTCTTTAATCCTCGTTAAACTAAAATTTCATTAGAGGGAAGCCAATAAGAATGTGTAGATAGATATCCATTTGTTCTTAACCCCTTTACTCTCCTTTACATAAAAAAAAAATCCCCTCAACCCCTTTACACCATATACCCCTTTTCTCTCTTCTAACCTCATTATACTATATACCACCAGAAGTCGAGGAGGAGGGGAATATTGTGGTCAAATTTCCTTTCCCTCTTCTTGCCTCCAGTCTACAGGGTGTCCACAAAGTGTGGGTACATAGGAAATTTCACTATGCAGACCTATTCAATCGAGTTCACCTGAATTTTGTAAAGCGCATCAAATTATGCATTGAAAATGATGGAAATCATATTGAAAATATTATTTATTAACATTACATTTAAATAAAATTGTTTTGTTTTAAAAGAATGTGTTAATCTCCTGTGTACCCAGACTTCGTCTGGGTACACAGGAGATGAACACATACTTTTAAAACAAAACAGTTTTATTTAAATCTAATGTTAATAAATAATATTTTCAATATGATTTCCATCATTTTCAATGCATAATTTGATGCGCTTTACAAAATTCAGGTGAACTCGACTGAATAGGTCTGCATAGTGAAATTTCCTATGTACCCAGACTTTGTGGACACCCTGCACACTAAAATATAAAAGGTGTGTCGAGGGGAACGGATAAGAGAGGGTATGTGGTCCCAAGTCTTTGCACAATATAACTTTACTGCAATAACGAGGGGTATGTGTCTATTAGAATCCATGTACCTCACCTTGAGAAGGTCAGAGAAGAGGGGTAGATAAAGATTAAAGTGTTGCAACTCCCCTCTTTTATCGTTACCTTGTGTACCTCTAATGGTTGATGAAGGGGTGGGGTATAAATTAAGGTCTATAGACCTTCACTAGGCGGTCAGGGGGGAAAAGGCATAGAGATCAAATGCCTTTCCTAACAAAAAAAAAATAATAATAATAATTATTCGAAAGGAAATGAATATTTTTCACTGCCATTAGTAACATAATGAGCTAGTTTGATAAATATAAAAGGATTTTTAATAGGTTTTGAAAACCTTCATGATCGATTCATTGAGGGACAAGAAAAGGGAAAAAGAAGCAACTCTATTATCAATTTACTTAAAAAAGTCACTTTTTGTTCCTGTTTTTTTTTAGTAGATATCTCAAAAACAGTAATAAATAAGCTAATAGAATGTAGGGGAAGTGATGAATTGGACTAATAAATGCAAACATCGATGCATTATGCAAAGTATAATCAAAAGATCGGTTTTAAGTCATGGACTCCCTTTTCTCTTAAGGGCTAGGACGGTGTATTCTTGTGGAGGTCCTTGGTTTTGTCAGATGTGATCTTTACCCTGAGCGACTGCCCTTTCTAACCTCAAACAGAGGCTGGTCGTGACTTCTTCCCGGTGACTCAAAGTCGCGGGTGCTACCACTTTGCCACGGTGACCACATAAAGCATAGTTAAATATTTAATGCAAAACAAAAACTATTATGAAAAATTCTGGCAGTTTTTGCTTCATGATATGAAAATAATAAACGATAAATATGAGAATGTTAGGACCTTCATGTTTTGATTTTAAGCTCTGGAATTGTTTTCTAGATTTTACTACATAAAATTGCTTCCGGTAGAGTGCTCAACTCGGGAGGTGATAAATATGCTTTAGAGCTCGCGGCAGCGGCGTTAGGAAGTGTATTCAGTGTTAATTCTCCAGCTTAAATCCACGTGTGTCGCCCACTAATTTGCTATAATAGTGACACAAGAAAAGTAGAAGAAATACATATAAGTGGTGTAACAAATCTCATGAGAACAAGTGGATAATTGATCATATTTATATATAAAATTGTTGACAAATCAATAGTATACCCATTTCCATTTTTTTTCCATGAATCATTCAACTATCGTTACCCATTAAAAGCATCTTGATATTAACATCACTGTTTGATAGCTTGATACTGTATCCGAAGACCGTGTGTCCTACACTCACCTCACCCCTGGAGTTCCCAAATTACTGTCTCCTCAGTACTGGTCAGCCATTTCAGTGAAACGTTTCCAGTCATTCTCTCTTCGCATTCCATCTGTATTTGTATATTAGTCAGTATTTACCTGTACCATCCATGGATTATGCTCTCACAGTGTGCCAAAGATATTACAACTTTATTGTCATGAGCTTCTTATTGACCTTCAAAGAGAACTTTAAATTATTTAAATTACCAATATGTCTACAGTAAAAAACTCTCTTCGTGACTTTCAAACTGTCATTTGCCCACCATAATTCATGGATCACGAGAAATTTAATGTTATTTGTCCTTCTAGTGGCCTTCCATATTTAATTCATTAAGGGCATTCTTTGAACTATTAATAAGAGTGTGTTTTAAGGAACCTAAACGTGTTATCCACTGTTTAAGCTTTGTAATTCATTAAGGGCATTCTTTGAACTATTGATAAATGTATGTTCTAAGGAGCCCACACGTGTTATCCACTGCTTAAGCTTTGTAAAAAAACTGGCACTTTAACAAAAATAGCGCTTATTACAGCATTATTATTTTCTAGGAAAGCTACATTTCATTTAACTGTATGCATTACCCTCTTACTTATTAGTTCAATTACATGTCTACTTATAAGTTACTTTAACTTTTAGAAGAATAACCATTGTACAAAAATGAAAAACATATGTTTGTTTGTTTGTTTGTTTACAAAGTTCTTACACGTGTTATTTAATTGCTATATATAGTAAAGTACGAAAATCTCTAAATGGATAGCACCTCAAAGGATCCACCAAGATTTAATTGCTCACCACAATTTTGAAAAACATATACATTACCAACACCCTAAATGGTTACCACATACACCCCAAAATGAGAGCATTGACTTCCTGCTCCCCTACCAATTCTTATCTCCTCATTTTAATAACTTCACTGCTTACATCACAAAAGTAGGTCGAGGGGTGAAGTAGGTAAGGATCCATTTGCTCTCCTCCCCTTTGACCTAATTCATGCCACAAACCTTCTGCTGTGGCTGAGCACCACAGTGGGGGGTTGGGGCCTGTGCCAGCTGGTGACCGCCCTATGGGTTCTCTATGACCCGTTCCACCCATCCGTGGGTGGTGAATCTAAAAACCAAAACCAACACCTTCAAAGGGAGGTTGAGGAGTAGGTTTGAGAAATTGTTCTAGACCCACAACTTCGCCCTTTCGTCATTTAAATATTTGGAGTAAAAAAGCTATTTAATGAATACACCAAGATTTCATGCAATCCACACAATTGTGTGAGAGTATGCATATCAAGATTTACATAAATTAATGTGCGTGGGCAGGTGAAAGGCTGAAAGGTGAGACTGGTTTCTGAAGAAGATGTCATATATGGTGCAAGCATTTAGTATAATAAAAAAAAGTTATATAACTATTATAATACTTTGCCAACAAATGAGCTTAATTTTCTGAGGGAGTCAAAAGAATTTCTGATTCTATCAAATATTATACCTATCTATCCATCTATCTATCTATCTATCTATCTATCTATCTATCTATCTATCTATCTATCCATACATATATAAAAATATACATATATATATATATATATATATATATATATATATATATATATATATATATATATATATATATATATATATATATATATATATATATATATATATATATATATATATATATATATATATATATATATATATATATATATATATATATATATATATATATATATACATATATATATATATATACATATATATATATATATATATATATATATATATATATATATATATATATATATATATATATATATATATATATATATATATATATATATATATATATATATATATATATATATATATATATATATATATATATATATATATATATATATATATATACATACGATTCTATTTCACGGGAAGCACGTGAATATTCTGAATATGTAAATGGCTACGAAAGGAAATTGAAAGAAATATTTGGAGCCTTAACGTTTTCCAGTATATAACTTATCTTCAGAGGAATCGGAAGATACGTAATATACTTGAAAACGTTAAGTACGAAGAATTCTTCATTCACGAGGAGGAGGAGGTAAAGTTAATAGCCTATTGAGACAAAAATCACTAAATCAAAGATAATTCTCGACTGTTACTGAGGATTTCATGCGAGAAAATCCCTCATCTTTACTTATAGGAGTTGGTTCTTCGTAGCTTTCAGCAGCTTTCTGGAAATAAAGATTTGCTTCGCTGGGAGGGTTTTTCTGGTGCACTGGAGCCAAAGATCTTGTGAATATTATCATATTCCTTCTCCCAAATGTCAGTAACCCAACACACACTTCAGCCCAGTTTATTGTCAATCCAGACTCTGGTAATGAAGGTTCCTCAAGCTTCCATTGTCATATATTAGGCATTTGCAAGGATATTGTCAACAACACGAATTGTTTCACTGTGTCCAACTTTAAAAGCATTTTGGGCAAGTCAATCAGCACCATATCTAGAAAACTAATAAAAAAAAAAGTTAGAAGATAGCAAAAATGTACAATGCAAGGTTATTATCCTAACCGCTTAACAAAAGCTTGTGTAACAGTTTCCATATATCTATATAATCCACTACATACGAATTAACAGGAAATAAGAATATTTATCGTATTACAATAGAAGCAAAATCCTATTCTTTCATACTTAAAATAAATAAATAAATAAATAAATGTAGACATAACATTCTTGAACACAAATAATGGGTGACATTTACAGGTGGGGCTCTAAATCTTGGTTTTCCTCTGGATTCAAGGATGGAAGACATAATTCCAAATTGCAGAGGAAAAGTAAGGATTTTTTCTATTTGGTTTGAGACAGAACGGCAGAAAGAGAAAGACAGAAAGAGATGTAGATAGATAGATAGATAGATAGATAGATAGATAGATAGATAGATAGATAGATAGATAGATAGATAGATAGATAGATAGATAGGCAGAAAGGCAAGCAGGCAGCCAGACAGACAGACAGACAGACAGACAGATAGATAGATAGATTGATAGATAGATAAATAGATAGATAGATAGAGAATTTACATATTTGTCCTGTTTCAGGTAAGCCGAGACCATGCTGTAGCATGAAGACTCATGATTCAAATATTATTGCATGGCCATAAAAACACCGATTTAATATAACCCCAAAAGCACTTAGAAATATAGACTGAATAGATGCGATTGCAATTCCTTACCACTTAAGGATAAATTGTAAAAGGAATTAACCTCCGCCCTCTCTTAAGATGGAGTTTGTAACTCCCAAAACACTTGTGCCATACCAAACCTGTGCACCTCATAGAAATAGAAATGCGGCTGGACTCGAACACATGAACCCAAAAAAATATAAACTTGCAACGGCTCTTGCATAGTTCCGGTTTTACGTCACGGGCTTTCTTTTTCAAACAAGGGCTAGGACAGTTGCATTCTTGAGAAGGACTTGTTTTGGCAGATGTAATCGTTACCCTGAGTGCATGCCCTTGCTAACCTTAGACCGTGACGGGGCGCGAACCCTCGACCTGACGCCTCAGAGTCGCGGACGCTACCGTTTGAGCCACGTTGACTACCCAAGTGCTATTGCATAGCTGTGATAAAGTTTCTATGTCACCTACAAAAAAAAATGAGGCTGGGTTCGAATTCTTACCTTTCAAAGCAAGAAGCAGTATTCGTGACTGTTTTGCAAGCTATGTGATGAAAACCAATCTCCACCATGGAAAATTACTGGCTAAATGGGCTAGAAGTAATTGGGTTAAAGCTTTTTAAGCCAACGGCGTAATAATACCTCATCATTACCTAGAAAAATATTATGTTCACTGCATGATACGTAAGACCACAAGAGATAGAGCAAAAAATTCTTTAGAATCTCATCAAGTAAATGAGCAATAATCCATTCAACACCAAGAGGCAAGATCGTAAAATCACTTTCTTCATTTAATTTAAATGAATTCATCCATTTTAACAGATAATGACGAATGATAGTTTTAACAACTAAATTACAAAAGCTGGTTTCATTAAGACTGCTTGAAGTTGGAAGGCGTTATAAAGATTCTCACAGTGCTATGGGAATTTCTTAAATATTGGGACTCTGTAATAAGCAAAATATCAAAGGCACATATTATTATGTCTTTTTCATAATAAACTAACATAGAATAGTCATTGATATCCTAATGGATAGTAGGTTGGCCATGGCACCAACCGCCCGTTGAAAGACTACGACTGAAGGTATTAGGATGCAACTAGGACTGGGCCAGACAGTTCCAGGTTGAATCTTCCTTCAGGACGGTTCTATCCTCATGCCTACATCTACACTGAATATTCTGGCATATTCATTACACATCTCTTGCTATTCCATTACATTTGACAAGTCACAACATTCTGCACATCTGTCACTTTTATTTTCCTTTTCCTCACATTTTGTCATTATTTATGGAAGGTTCACAACTAATGGCCCCCAGTACCCGGCATAGTGGGGTGCGAAGAATCTCCGGGGATCGTGTTGACTCCACCATTGGCTTGAGGGCAGACATGCCTGGTGGTAGTAATGGTTCTGCTCTTAACCTTGCACCTCCTAATAGATCTGCTTCTTTCACTCTTCACTATTCAAGCATTCGTGGGCTGAACTCTAATCTTTCGTCTGTGGAACAGCACTTGGGCTTTTTCCTCCCTAACCTCCTCCTCCTATCTGAAACCCAGTTGTCTATACATGCTTCCACTGACCCTTTCCAAATCTCCCACTATAATCTGTATACTCGTTTTCATTCCAAAGGTGGGGTCTGTGCTTACTGCAACATTAGCACTCCTACTGTGAGGCTCATGGACCTTGAATCTCCTGACTTTGATGTTCTCTGGCTAAAGGTCTATCTCTCCACTACCACTATCATCCTTTGCTTCTGCTACTGTTCTCCAAACTCCACCGAGTTTGTATCTTTCTTTGAATATCGCTCCTCGTTACCATGAGTCCTTGCTATCTTCTCACCCACATTCCGAAGTTCTCTACATTGGAGACTTCAATGTACACCACAGTGAGTGGCTTCATTCTTCTCACACTGATGTGGGAGGAAGCGAGGCTTTTGCTTTCTCTATTACTCATAATCTGGAGCAAATTATTAAACATCCTACTCGTGTTGCTGATCGTCACGAACAAGCTGCTAACATTCTTGACCTTTTTTTTACTTCTAACCCTTCTAACTACTCTTATTCCGTGTTTTCCCCTCTTGGTAAATCTGACCATTCCATGATCTCTGTCTCTTCCATTTTCACTCCCCCACCACCAATCCCTCCTACTCAACGCCGCCTTTGGCACTTCGAGCGAACTCAATATGAAAATTTGCGTAACTTTCTCTTTGACTTTCCATGGGATGACTACTGCTTTCGGTCCCGCAACCCTAATCGGGTAGCTGTAAAAGTTGCCGAGATCATGACCGCGCGAATGGAGGCGTACATCCCCTCTTCTACAAAAACTTTCTCTCCCCCTAAACCTTGGTTTGACCGTGCCTGCTCCATGGCTATCCAGGCTAGGAATCAGGCTCACCGATCTTACCAAGCCTCTCCTTCCAATTTAACTCGCTCTGCTTTTATTATAGCTAGGAATCGCTGTACAGCTCAGATTCGAAGGTCTAAGGCTTCCTTTATAAGAAGGAAAGTTGATGACCTTAACTCCTCTCCCACTGACAAATGCCTCTGGTCCTTAGCCAAAAACCTCTCCAAAAACTTCTGTAACTCAAGCTTTCCCCCTCTCATTCGTTCTGATGGTTCTATAGCTTGCTCTCCCACTGACAAAGCCACTCTCTTTGTCTCTCATTTTTCTGCCAACTCTTCTATCAACGATTCCAGCGCACCTGTTCCTCAGTCTTTTCCCCTCTCTAACCCTATGCCCTCCCTTATCCTTTCTTCACGCAAAGTTCATAAGGTTCTTCGCTCACTAAAGACAAACAAGGCATCTGGTCCCGATGATATCCCTGCAAGGTTCCTTAAGGAGTTTGCAGATGAACTGGCTCCCGTGCTTTGCCGTCTTTTTCGCCTCATTCTGTCAACCAGTATCTATCCTTCATCTTGGATGCATGCTCTACTTCAACCTGTTCCTAAGAAGGGTGACTGCTCTATTCCTTCTAACTACCGACCTATTGCTCTAACCTCCTCTATTGCTAAAGTTTTCGAAACTTTGCTCAATGCTCACTTCTTGAAACGCCTTGAATCTAACTCACTTATCTCCGATCACCAGTACGGCTTCCGCAAGGCAAGATCCACTGGTGATCTCCTGTCCTATCTTACTCATGTATGGTCATCTTCTCTGAGGAACTATGAGGAATCCTTTGTCGTCGCCCTTGATATCTCTAAGGCTTTTGACAGAGTCTGGCACAAGGCTCTGTTGGCCAAACTCCCTGCCTACGGCTATACCCCTTCTTTCTGTTCTCTGATTTCCAGTTTTCTCACTGACCGTTCTATATCTGTAGTTGTTGATGGCGCGACATCTAGCCCTTTCTCTGTGTCCAGTGGTGTTCCACAGGGCTCTGTTCTTTCACCTACTCTCTTCTTTCTCTTCATCAATGATCTTCTACAGTCCCCATCTTCCTCTCTTCTTCATGCCTTTGCCGATGATTCTACCCTTCACTTTTCCTCTGCCTTTTCTTCACAACCTTCATCTGTTACTCGTAATCAATCTCGTATCACTCTTTCTTCTACTCTTAACTCCGATTTGCAGAGAGTATCTGAATGGGGCACTCAAAATTTAGTTAAATTCAATGCCTCCAAGACACAGTTTCTGGCTATCTCTTTATCTCCTTCTCCTCCTGATAACCCTATTGTCTTCGAAACTAATGAAATTTACCCTCTTAACTCTATCAATATATTAGGAATCCATATAGCCTCTAACTTGTCATGGAGGAATCACATAATCCAAATTTCTAAATCTTCATCCAAAAAATTGGGGGTTTTGTTTCGTTTTTGTTATTACTTTTCCTCATTGGAGTTACTTAAAATTTACAA